>NW_021026654.1:536138-550999 GCF_004153795.1 Camellia sinensis
TAATCATATGCATGATCCTAGTTCATGTTAAGATGGCTAATGCAACACATGCAAGATGCAACTACAATAGGCTCGGCTATTCTAAGATGGCATATGATGATGCTATAGCTAACACATATTCAACTTGGAATTGAAATACAATGCAGTTAGTATGATGCGCCGAGCCCGGTGCATGCAAGACAAATGTATGGATGCACGCATGCATAGCATAAGGTATGCTAATTTAAAAATGCCCTAATACTAACCATTGAAAGTAGGTAAGTAAAAAGGAGAAAGAAATGGGGTTGGAAGACACGAACACACGCACGCACACTTATTACACAATTGCCCTCGCTCGGAGGGTCCGAATAAATTATACAGATTAACTAATTAACTAAGTGATTAGCTAATTAAATATTACATAATTCTTAATTAATTAACAAGTTAATTACAAGCAAAAAAGTCTAAATATGAAACTAGGGAGACCGCCGCAGCTCTGCCTCGGAATACATGGATGATGCATGCTTGACTCGTCTTGCTCGGAAACTCACTGCCATGTCCAAAGCTGCCTCTGTTTACACTGCCTTGCTTCTCTGAAAATTATGAAGGTTTCTAGAACTGCTTTGAGCTTCCTCCTGTGTGTTGTGAGGTGCCACCGGCCACAATTCAAGTCCACCGGCCATGGGAATAGGATTATCGGCCAAACATTGAGCCATCGGCTGGACACTGATGCTCGGTCGGCACCAAAAGAGGTCGACCGGCCATTTCTTCCTGCAGAGACCTGTTTTGACAGCAGCAGAGGACAGACAGTGCATGGCATGTAATTTTCAAAGCAATGTGTGCATGGCTACTCTCCCTATCATGCAATGGACTCAAAGGAGTGTGACCCTCGGTACTCGTGCCACCAATCACGCATCTCGATGAATGATGGCCAAAGGCACCAAGTTTGCAAATCAATGTAAATGCATGCAACAAAACAAATGAGTGCCTTACACCCTATCATGTTGAAATCAAGGGCAACGGCGACTGAGGGTTGAGACGTATTTCGTCACTTTGAGTACGAATACACCTCACCCCTCATGCTTGGTTTGACACCCCAAACCAAGCAAAAATGTAATGCATGTATGTAATGTGGCTCAAGTGTGCAACATGAAGCTAAGTTAACAAGGCATGCCAAATGCAATGTGCCAAACATGCAAGATACAATACAATGCAACCTATCATGCAGCCTGGGATATGAAATGCAACTAGCTAAACAACATGCAAATGTGCAAAGATGATACAATGCAAGCATGAAACCAAAGTAATGCAACATGTCAGAACATGCAATGGTGGACTTAGACTGAAAGGGGAGGCCTTAGCCATGCCCCAAAATAGGGGCCAAAACACCCAAATTAAGGGGCCAAAAGGGGAGGCAAATACACACATAACATTGGTCCATAAGCTAGACCACTATACACAACATTCACGCATGAGCAAGATGGAGTAAACATGAGGGTATGACAATATAACAAGCTCTGAAATCATGCCAATAACGATACCAAATCATGCACCTGAGGTGAACAAAGCATGCTAATGGACTTAAGGTTCAAAGCTAGTCAAGATGCTTGAACTAAGGCCATATCAACCAAGCCCCGCAAGGCCAAGGTGACTGAAAACAGACTGAGGGCTGACCAAAATAGGGAGAGAACATGTATGGAACATGGTCAAAACATGTTAAGAAATGGGCCCAAAACAAAGGGCATTCAACGCCAGAAAAAGGAGGATTCTATTACAACCACCGCAATCACTTATGGCATGGACTATGAAACCAAAAATAGAGTTACAATGCACCAAAATAAGTCCCAAAATCCACTGATATGGCAGCCCAAAGCCTCAAACACATAGGCACACACCAAGGCCCAAACATGGAGCATAAGATCACATCTCTTCAAGGCATTGAAAGGGGAACACATGCAAGCATGTAAGCGCAAAACATGGACTAAAATGGTATAATAAGTGATTCCAAATCACTGAAATAGCCTAGGTAATGCAAGCTAATGACTCACACACTCAAGGCTCACAAGCCACAATGCAAAGAGGCTATATAAAGCATGGCAAGCATGACTCCAAAGACCCAAGACAGACCTTAAGTATGGCAAAATAATGCTAAAACCTTCTTAGAACCAAACCAAAATCATGCTAAAATGACATGCTACAACATAGTACATTTTAGGCGAAATGATGGGATTCAAAGCAAGTGTATTATGCATGCAAAGGGTCAATAAACCAACAAGAGACAGAGGTAGGACATGCTAAATGGACACCAAATAACCTCTGAAATGAAACTAAACAAAGCTAGGCATGCGTGCTACCCCTATGAGCCAAAAACATAAGCAAAAGAGAGCCTAAGGGAGAGGGGTGTCCCTTCCCTATGAAAGACCTCAAAACCTCTTCTTCACCATTGAAAATCCACTGGATTTCAGTGGTGAGAAGGCCAATACACAAAAGATTCCAAAGCTCCACAAAGAAGATACAAAAGGGGCCAAACAAGGCCTAAGAGGGGGACGTTGACCCCAAATACAAATGGGACCTGAATCAAACATCTTAAGCTTGAAAAATTGGAGTTTTTATCAGTTATACACAAAGCTCAAAACAACATGCAAAGTGGGTTAAAAGCTAGTGCAAGATTGGGGAATATAAAGCAACTATACTCACCCTTGAAGAACAGCAAGTCCAGCCCCTTTTTCTGATCAAAACCAACCCAGAACCTCCAAGAACAACCTCTCAACACCTCAAGAACTGAAGTATGGTGTAATACTATCTGTCCTAGTGCAAAACTTAGAACAAAACACACTTTAAGGCTCTCTAGCACGCACAAATGAAGAGTGAGAGGGAGATATAGAGAGAGAGAGAGTGGTGTATATATCAGATATATATGTATTATCTCTGGTTTTGCTGAACCTCTTCAAAGGAAGAGGAAGGGCCTCATATATAGAGCAAGATGAAGGCTTGAAGCTTCTAAGGGAAGCTAAACAAAAGGTTCAAAGGGGCAAGCTTCTCAAGGAAGCTAACTCAAAGGTCCAAGCTTCTTGAGGAAGCTAAGACAAAGGTCCAAGCTTCCTCAAGAAGCTTGAGCAAAGGGTCCAAGCTTCTCCAAGAAGCTTAGAACCAAAAGGGTGCAAAGGGTTCAAATCCTCGAGCAAAGGTTCCAAAGGTTCAAGCTTCCCCAAGAAGCTAAAACCACGGGTCCAAAAGGTTCAAGCTTCGTCATGAAGCTAGAACCAAGGGTTCAAAAGGTTCAAAAGTTTCAAGCTTCCTCAAGAAGCGAGAGCCAATGGTTCAAAGGGTTCAAGCTTCCACAAGAAGCTAAAACAGGGGTTCAAAAGGTTCAAACCCTCTCAAGAAAAGGGCTCGGCCAGAAAAACTGGCCGATTGACCAAACAGAGTGCCGAACGGCCAAACATTTGGCCGATGGAAACAAAACACAGCCGGTGGCCTCAAGACATGCCCAGTGATGTGTGGGGATGGCCATGAAGCCACTCCCTGCCCCTCAAAGGCAAAACACAAGTGTTTGGTGCAAAACCAGACACAAAACAGTTGAGTCGAGAGATCCTGAGGCAAGGCACGTAGCTGAGACCTCCGGGAACTCAAGACGAACACAAACAAGGACGATCACCGAGTGTTTAAACGGTGACGGCCAGGTCTTGGGGACGGTCAAAAATGGGGTGTCTACAATTGCCCCTCTTTGACAGAACTCGAAAGTCATAAGAATGACGGGAGTGAGAGTCAAAGCCCAGAGACGACCCATTTTTGACAAGGCCGAAGACTTAGACAAAGCATACAAGCAGCAGACAAAGATATGCGCCCGAGGGCAGGGGCAAAATGCAAGACAATGCACGAAGCCGAGCATAACTTATGATCATGCAAGAAACATGGGGACGTATCCCGGTGTTTCGGAAAGGTGTAAGCATTGGAACGCAATCCAAATGCTCATAACCAAAGAGGGGGAAACATAGGGACATATCCCGGTGTAGCTCAAATGGCCAAGAACTAGACCCTTTTGCACCCTCTAACCCACCCAAATGTAGAGTGAGAGGGAGATATAGAGAGAGAGAGTGATATATGTATGATATATATCGGATTTTCTAACCCTTGAAATGGGAGGAGAGGCCCGTTATTTATAGAGAAGATGAAGGCTTGAAGCTTCTAAGGGAAGCTAGGCAAAAGGGTCAAGGGGGTCAAGCTTCTCTTAGAAGCTTGGTGGAAAAGGGCCAAGCTTCTTGGAGAAGCTAGGCAAAAGGGTCAAGCTTCTCTTAGAACCTCGTACAGAAGTTGCAAAATGTGCAAGCTTCTCTTGGAAGCTTTGAAGGGTTCAAGCTTCTTGGAGAAGCTTGGATCAAAGGTTTAAAAGGTTCAAGCTTCCCCAAAAAGCTAAAACCAAGGGTCCAAAAGGTTCAAGCTTCCTCAAGAAACTAGAACCAAGGGTTCAAAAGGTTCAAAAGGTTCAAGCTTCCACAAGAACTGAAACAGGGGTTCAAAAGGTTCAAACCCTCTCAAGAAAAGGGCTCGGCCAGAAAAAGTGGCCGATTGACCAAAATCAGTGGCCGGCCGACCAAACAGAGTGCCGACCGGCCAAACATTTGGCCGATGGCAACAAAACACCTCCGGTGGCCTCAAGACATGGCCGGTGATGTATGAGGACGGCCATCAAGCCATTCCCTGCCCCTCAAAGGCAAAACACAAGTGTTTGATGCAAAATCTAGCACAAAACAGTTGAATCGAGAGATCCTGAGGCAAGGCGCGTAGCCGGGACGTCCGGGAACTCAAGATGAACACAAACAATGACGATCACCGAGTGTTCAAACGGTGACGGCCAGGTCTTGAGGACGTTCAAAAATGGGGTGTCTACAGTTGCCCCTCTTTGACAGAACTCGAAAGTCATAAGAATGACGGGAGTGAGTGTCAAAGCCCAGAGACGACCCATTTTTGACAAGGCCGAAGACTTAGACAAAGCATATAAGCGGCAGACAAAGATATGCGCCCGAGGGCAGGGGCAAAATGCAAGACAATGCACGAAGCCGAGCATAACTTATGATCATGCAAGAAACATAGGGACGTATCCCGGTGTTTCGGAAAGGTATAAGTATTGGAACGCATTCCAAATGCTCTTAACCAAAGAGGGGGAAACATAGGGACATATCCCGGTGTAGTTCAAATGGCCAAGAACTAGACCCTTTTGCACCCTCTAACCCACACAAATGTAGAGGGAGAGGGAGATATAGAGAGGCAGAGTGATATATGTATGATATATATCAGATTTTCTAACCCTAAAATGGGAGGAGAGGCCCTCTATTTATTGAGAAGATGAAGGCTTGAAGCCTCTAAGGGAAGCTAGGCAAAAGGGTCAAGGGGGTAAAACTTCTTTTTTATGGGTGAATAAGGGGGGTCAAGCTTCTCTTAGAAGCTTGGAGCAAATAGGCCAAGCTTCTTGGAGAAGCTAGGCAAAGGGGTCAAGCTTCTCTTAGAACCTTGTGCAAAAGGTGCAAAATGTGCAAGCTTCTCTTGGAACCATAGAAGGGTTCAAGCTTCTTGGAGAAGCTTGGAGTTCTCTTAGAAGCTTGGAGCAAATGGGCCAAGCTTCTTGGAGAAGCTAGGCATAGGGGTCAAGCTTCTCTTAGAACCTCGTGCAAAAGTTGCAAAATGTGCAAGCTTCTCTTGGAAGCTTTGAAGGGTTCAAGCTTCTTGAAGAAGCTTGGTGCAAAGGTTCAAAAGGTTCAAGCTTCCCCAAGAAGCTAAAACCAAGGGTCCAAAAGGTTCAAGCTTCCTTAAGAAGCAAGAACCAAGGGTTCAAAAGGTTCAAGCTTCCTCAAGATGATAGAGCCAATGGTTCAAAGGGTTCAAGCTTCCACAAGAAGCTAAAACCGGAGTTCAAAAGGTTCAAACCCTCTCAAGAAAAGGGCTCGGCCAGAAAAAGTGGCCGATTCACCAAAATCAGTGGCTGGCCGACCAAACAGAGTGCCGACCGGCCAAACATTTGGCCGATGGAAACAAAACACAGCCGGTGGCCTCAAGACATGGCCGGTGATTAGTGGGGTTGGCCATCAAGCCACTCCCTACCCCTCAAAGGCAAAACACAAGTGTTTGGTGCAAAACCAAACACAAAACAGTCGAGTCGAGAGATCCTGAGGCAAGGCGCGTAGCCGAGACCTCCGGGATCTCAAGACGAACACAAACAAGGACGATCACCGAGTGTTCAAACGGTGACGGCCGGGTGATGAGGACGGTCAAAAATGGGGTGTCTACAGTTGCCCCTCTTTGACAGAACTCGAAAGTCATAAGAATGACGGGAGTGAGTGTCAAAGCCCAGAGACGACCCATTTTTGACAAGGCCGAAGACTTAGACAAAGCATACATGCAGCAGAGAAAGATATGCGCCCCAGGGCAGGGGCAAAATGCAAGACAATGCACGAAGCCGAGCATAACTTATGATCATGCAAGAAACATAGGGACGTATCCCGGTGTTTCGGAAACGTATAAGCGTTGGAACGCATTCCAAATGCTCTTAACCAAAAAGGGGGAAACATAGGGACACATCCCGGTGTAGTTCAAATGGCCAAGAACTAGTCCCTTTTTCACCCTCTACCCCACCCAAATGTAGAGAGAGAGGGAGATATAGAGAGGGAGAGTGATGTATGTATGATATATATCAGATTTTCTAAACCTTGAAATTGGAGGAGAGGCCCTCTATTTATAGAGAAGATGAAGGCTTGATGCTTCTGAGGGAAGCTAGGCAAAAGGGTCAAGGGGGCCAAGCTTCTTTTTTTTGGGTGAATAAGGGGGGTCAAGCTTCTCTTAGAAGCTTGGAGCAAAAGGGCCAAGCTTCTTGGAGAAGCTAGGCAAAGGGGTCAAGCTTCTCTTAGAACCTCGTGCAAAAGGTGCAAAAGGTGCAAGCTTCTCTTGGAAGCTTAGAAGGGTTCAAGCTTCTTGGGGAAGCTTGGAGCAAAGGTTCAAAAGGTTCAAGCTTCCCCAAGAAGCTAAAACCAAGGGTCGAAAAGGTTCAAGTTTCCTCAAGAAGCTAGAACCAACGGTTCAAAAGGTTCAAGCTTCCTTAAGAAGCTAGAACTAAGGGTTCAAAGGGTTCACGCTTCCACAAGAAGCTAAAACAGGGTTCAAAAGGTTCAAACCCTCTCAAGAAAAGGGCTCGGCCAGAAAAAGTGGCCGATTCACCAAAATCAGTGGCTGGCCGACCAAACAGAGTGCCGACCGGCCAAACATTTGGCCGATAGAAACAAAACACAGCCAGTGGCCTCAAGTCATGGCCGGTGATGTGTGGGGATGGCCGTCAAGCCACTCCCTGCCCCTCAAAGGCAAAACACAAGTGTTTGGTGGTTCAAATGGTGACGGCCAGGTCTTGAGGACGGTCAAAAATGGGGTGTCTACAGTTGCCCCTCTTTGACAGAACTCGAAAGTCATAAGAATGACGGGAGTGAGTGTCAAAGCCCAGAGACGACCCATTTTTGACAAGGCCGAAGACGTAAACAAAGCATACAAGCAGCAGACAAAGATATGTACCCGAGGGCAGGGGCAAAATGCAAGTCAATGGACGAAGCCGAGCATAACTTATGATCATGCAAGAAACATAGGGACGTATCCCGATGTTTCGGAAAGGTATAAGCATTGGAACGTATTCCAAATGCTGTTAACCAAAGAGGGGGAAACATAGGGACATATCCCGGTGTAGTTCAAATTTCCAAGAACTAGACCCTTTTGCACCCTCTAACCCACACAAATGTAGAGAGAGAGGGAGATATAGAGAGAGAGAGTGATATATGTATGATATATATCAGATTTTCTAACCCTTGAAATGGGAGGAGAGGCCCTCTATTTATAGAGAAGATGAAGGCTTGAAGCTTCGAAGGGAAGCTAGGCCAAAGGGTCAAGGGGGTCAAGCTTCTCTTAGAAGCTTGGAGCAAAAGGGCCAAGCTTCTTGGAGAAGCTAGGCAAAGGGGTCAAGCTTCTCTTAGAACCTCGTGCAAAAGTTGCAAAATGTGCAAGCTTCTCTTGGAAGCTTAGAAGGGTTCAAGCTTCTTGGAGAAGCTTGGAGCAAAGGTGCAAAAGGTTCAAGCTTCCGCAAGAAGCGAAAACCAAGGGTCCAAAAGGTTCAAGCTTCCTCATGAAGCTAGAACCAGGGGTTCAAAAGGTTCAAAAGGTTCAAGCTTCCTCATGAAGCTAGAGCTAAGGGTTCAAAGGGTTCAAACTTCCACAAGAAGCTAAAACAGGGTTCAAAAGGTTCAAACCCTCTCAAGAAAAGGGCTCGGCCAGGAAAAGCGGCCGATCGCCAAAATTAGTGGCCAGCCAACCAAACAGAGTGCTGATCGGCCAAACATTTGTCCGATGGCAACAAAACACAGCCGGTGGCCTCAAGACATGGCCGGTGATGTGTGGGGATGGCCATGAAGCCACTCCCTGCCCCTCAAAGGCAAAACTCAAGTGTTTGGTGGAAAACCAAACACAAAACAGTCGAGTCGAGAGATCACGAGGCAAGGCGCGCAGCCGAGACCTCCGAGAACTCAAGACAAACACAAACATGGATGATCATCGAGTGTTCAAACGATGACGTCCAAGTCTTGAGAACGTCTTCGCGTAGCCGAGACCTCCGGGAACTCAAGACGAACACAAACAAGGACGTTCACCGAGTGTTCAAACGGTGATGGCCAGGTCTTGAGGACTGTGAAAAATGGGGTGTCTATAGTTGGGCCTCTTTGACAGAACTCGAAAGTCGTAAGAATGACGGGAGTGTGTGTCAAAGCCCAGAGACGACCCATTTTTGACAGGGCCGATGGCTTAGACAAAGCATACTAGCAGCAGACAAAGATATGCGCCCGAGGGCTGGGGCAAAATGTAGGACAATGCACGAAGCCGAGCCTAGCTTATGATCATGCAAGAAACATAGGGACGTATCCCGGTGTTTCGGAAAGGTATAATCATTGGAACGTATTCCAAATGCTCTTAACCAAAGAGGGGGAAACCTAGGGACATATCCCGGTGTAGTTCAAATGGCCAAGAACTAGACCCTTTTGCACCCTCTAACCCACACAAATGTAGAGAGAGAGGGAGATATAGAGAGAGAGAGTGATATATGTATGATATATATCAGATTTTCTAACCCTTGAAATGGGAGGAGAGGCCCTCTGTTTATAGAGAAGAAGAAGGCTTGAAGCTTCTAAGGGAAGCTAGGCAAAAGGGTCAAGGGGGTCAAGCCTCTCTTAGAAGCTTGGAGCAAAAAGGCCAAGCTTCTTGGAGAAGCTAGGCAAAGGGGTCAAGCTTCTCTTAGAACCTCGTGCAAAAGTTGCAAAATGTGCAAGCGTCTCTTGGACGCTTAGAAGGGTTCAAGCTTCTTGGAGAAGCTTGGAGCAAGGGTTCAAAAGGTTCAAGCTTCCCCAAGAAGTTAAAACCAAGGTTCCAAAAGGTTCAAGCTTCCTCAAGAAGCTAGAACCAAGGGTTCAAAAGGTTCAAAAGGTTGAAGCTTACTCAAGAAGCTAGAGCCAATGGTTCAAAGGGTTCAAGCTTCCACAAGAAGCTAAAACAGGGGTTCAAAAGGTTCAAAACCTCTCAGGGAAAGGGCTCGGCCAGAAAAAGTGGCCGATTGACGAAAATCAGTGGCCGGCCGACCAAATAGAGTGCCGACCGGCCAAACATTTGGCCGATGGAAACAAAACACAGCCGGTGGCCTCAAGACATGGCCGGTGATGTGTGGGGATGGCCATCAAGCCACTCCCTGCCCCTCAAAGGCAAAACACAAGTGTTTGGTGGAAAACCAAACACAAAACAGTCGAGTCGAGAGATCCTGAGGCAAGGCGCGCAGCCGAGACCTCCGAGAACTCAAGAAAGACACAAACAAGGACGATCACCGAGTGTTCAAACGGTGACGCCCAAGTCTTGAGGACGGTCAAAAATGGGGTGTCTACCATTGCCCCTCTTTGACAGAACTCGAAAGTCATAAGAATGACGGGAGTGAGTGTCAAAGCCCAGAGACGACCCATTTTTGACAGGGCCGAAGACTTAGACAAAGCATACAAGCAGCAGACGAAGATATGCGCCCGAGGGCAGGGGCAAAATGCAAGACAATGCACGAAGCCGAGCATAACTTATGATCATGCAAGAAACATAGGGACGTATCCTGTTGTTTCGGAAAGGTATAAGCATTGGAACGCATTCCAAATGCTCTTAACCAAAGAGGGGGAAACATAGGGACATATCCCGGTGTAGTTCAAATGGCCAAGAACTAGACCCTTTTGCACCCTCTAACCCACCCAAATGTAAAGAGAGAGAGAGACATAGAGAGAGAGAGAGTCATATATGTATGATATATATCAGATTTTCTAACCCTTGAAATGGGAGGAGAGGCCCTCTATTTATAGAGAAGATGAAGGCTTGAAGCTTCTAAGGGAAGCTAAGCAAAAGGGTTAAAGCGGTCAAGCTTCTCTTAGAAGCTTGGAGCAAAAGGGCCAAGCTTCTTGGAGAAGCTAGGCAAAGGGGTCAAGCTTCTCTTAGAACCTCGTGCAAAAGTTGCAAAATGTGCAAGCTTCTCTTGAAAGCTTAGAAGGGGTCAAGCTTCTTGGACAAGCTTGGAGCAAAGGTTCAAAAGGTTCAAGCTTCCCCGAGAAGCTAAAACCAAGGGTCCAAAAAGGTTCAAGCTTCCTCAAGAAGCTAGAACCAAGGGTTCAAAAGGTTCAAAAGGTTCAAGCTTCCGCAAGAAGCTGGAGCCAATGGTTCAAAGGGTTGAAGCTTCCACAAGAAGCTAAAACAGGGGTTCAAAAGGTTCAAAACCTCTCAAGAAAAGGGCTCGGCCAGAAAAAGTGGCCGATTGACCAAAATCAGTGGCCGGCCGACCAAACAGAGTGCCGACCAGCCAAACATTTGGCCGATGGAAACAAAACACAGCCGGTGGCCTCAAGACATGGCCGGTGATGTGTGGGGATGGCCATCAAGCCACTCCCTGCCCGTCAAAGGCAAAACACAAGTGTTTGGTGCAAAACCAAACACAAAACAGTCGACTCGAGAGATCCTGAGGCAAGGCGCGTAGCCGAGACCTCCGAGAACTCAAGACGAACACAAACAAGGACGATCACTGAGTGTTCAAACGGTGACGGCCAGGCCCTGAGGACGGTCAAAAATGGGTTGTCTACAATTGCCCCTCTTTGACAGGACTCGAAAGTCATAAGAATGACGGGAGTGAGTGACAAAGCCCAGAGACGACCCATTTTTGACAGGGCCGAAGACTTAGACAATGCATACAAGCAGCAGATGAAGATATGCGCCCGAGGGCAGGGGCAAAATGCAAGACAATGCACGAAGCCGAGCATAACTTATGATCATGCAAGAAACATAGGGACGTATCCTGTTGTTTCGGAAAGGTATAAGCATTGGAACGCATTCCAAATGCTCTTAACCAAAGAGGGGGAAACATAGGGACATATCCCGGTGTAGTTCAAATGGCCAAGAACTAGACCCTTTTGCACCCTCTAACCAACCCAAATGTAAAGAGGGAGGGAGACATAGAGAGAGAGAGTGATATATGTATGATATATATCAAATTTTCTAACCTTTGAAATGGGAGGAGAGGCCCCCTATTTATAGAGAAGATGAAGGCTTGAAGCTTCTAAGGGAAGCTAAGGAAAAGGGTCAAGGCGGAGAACCTGCTTTTTTTGGGGTGAATAAGGGGGGTCAAGCTTCTCTTAGAAGCTTGGAGCAAAAGGGCCAAGCTTCTTGGAGAAGCTAGGCAACGGGGTCAAGCTTCTCTTAGAACCTCGTGCAAAAGGTGCAAAAGGTGCAAGCTTCTCTTGGAAGCTAAGAAGGGTTCAAGCTTCTTGGAGAAGCTTGGAGCAAAGGTTCAAAAGGTTCAAGCTTCCCCAAGAAGCTAAAACCAAGGGTCCAAAAGGTTCAAGCTTCCTCAAGAAGCTAGAACAAAGGGTTCAAAAGGTTCAAGCTTCCTCATAAAGGTAGAACTAAGGGTTCAAAGGCTTCAAACTTCCACAAGAAGCTAAAATAGGGTTCAAAAGGTTCTAACCCTCTCAAGAAAATGGCTCGGCCAAAAAAAGTGGCCGATTCACCAAAATCAGTGGCCGGCCGTACAAACTTCCAGAAGATGCTAAAATAGGGTTCAAAAGGTTCAAACCCTCTCAAGAAAAGGGCTCGGCCAGATAAAGCGGCCGATCGACCAAAATTAGTGTTCGGCCAACCAAACAGAGTGCGGACCGGCCAAACATTTAGCCGATGGCAACAAAACACAGCCGGTGGCGTCAAAACATGGCCGGTGTTGTGTGGGGACGGCCATTAAGCCACTCCCTGCCCCTCAAAGGCAAAACACAAGTGTTTGGTGCAAAACCAAACACAAAACAGTCGAGTCGAGAGATCCTGAGGCAAGGCGCGCAGCGGAGACCTCTGAGAACTCAAGACAAACACAAACAAAGACGATCACCGAGTGTTCAAACTGTGACGCCCAAGTCTTGAGGACGGTCAAAAATGCGGTGTATACAGTTGCCCCTCTTCGACAGAACTCGAAAGTCATAAGAATGACGGGAGTGAGTGTCAAAGCCCAGAGACGACCCATTTTTGACAAGGCCGAAGACTTAGACTAAGCATACATGCAGTAGACAAAGATATGCGCCCGAGGGCAGGGGCAAAATGCAAAACAATGCACGAAGCCGAGCATAACTTATGATCATCCAAGAAACATAGGGACGTATCCCGGTGTTTCGGAAAGGTATAAGTATTGCAATGTATTCCAAATGCTCTTAACCAAAGAGGGGAAACATAGGGACATATCCCGGTGTAGTTCAAAAGGCCAAGAACTAGACCCTTTTGCACCCTCTAACCCACCCAAATGTAGAGAGAGAGGGAGACATATAGAGAGAGAGTGATATATATATATATGATATATATCAGATTTTCTTACCCTTGAAATGAGAAGAGAGGCCCTCCATTTATAGAGAAGATGAAGGCCTGAAGCTTCTAAGGGAAGCTAGGCAAAAGGGTCAAGGGGGTCAAGCTTCACTTAGAAGCTTGGAGCAAAAGGGTCAAGCTTCTTGGAGAAGCTAGGCAAAGGGTTCAAGCATCTCTTAGAACCTCGTGCAAAAGTTGCAAAATGTGCAAGCTGCTCTTGGAAGCTTAGAATGGTTCAAGCTTCTTGGAGAAGCTTGGAGCAAAGGTTCAAAAGGTTCATGCTTCCCCGAGAAGCTAAAACCAAGGGTCCAAAAGGTTCAAGCTTCCTCAAGAAGCTAGAACCAAGGGTTCAAAAGGTTCAAAAGGTTCAACCATCCCCAAGAAGCTTGAGCCAATGGTTTAAAGGGTTCAAGCTTCCACAAGAAGCTAAAACTGGGGTTCAAAAGGTTCAAACCCTCTCAAGAAACGGGCTCGGCCAGAAAAAGTGGCCGATTGACCAAAATCAGTGGCCGGCCGACCAAACAGAGTGCTGACCGGCCAAACATTTGGCCGATGGAAACAAAACACAGCCGGTGGCCTCAAGACATGGCCGGTGATGTGTGGGGATAGCCATCAAGCCACTCCCTGCCCCTCAAAGGCAAAACACAAGCGTTTGGTGCAAAACCAAACACAAAACAGTCGAGTCGAAAGATCCTAAGGCAAGCCGCGTAGCCGAGACCTCTAGGAACTCAAGACGAACACAAACAAGGACGATCACCGAGTGTTCAAATGGTGACGGCCAGGTCTTGAGGACGGTCAAAAATGGGGTGTCTACAGTTGCCCCTCCTTGACAGAACCCGAAAGTCATAAGAATGACGGGAGTGAGTGTCAAAGCCCAAAGACGACCCATTTTTGACAAGGCCGAAGTCTTAGACAAAGCATACACAGCAGCCAAAGATATGCGCCCGAGGGCAGGGGCAAAACGCTAGACAATGCACGAAGTCGAGCATAACTTATGATCATGCAAGAAACGTAGGGACGTATCCCGGTGTTTCGGAAAGGTATAAGCATTGGAATGTATTCCAAATGTTCTTAACCAAAGAGGGGGAAACATAGGGACATATCCCGGTGTAGTTCAAATGGCCAAGAACTAGACCCTTTTGCACCGCCTAACCCACCCAAATGTACAAAGAGAGGGAGACATAGAGAGAGAGAGTGATATATGTATGATATAAATCAGATTTTCTAACCCTTGAAATGGGAGGAGAGGCCCTCTATTTATACAGAAGATGAAGGCTTGAAGCTTCTAAGGGAAGCTAGGGAAAAGGGTCAAGGGGGTCAAGCTTCTTTTTTTTGGGTGAATAAAGGGGGTCAAGCTTCTCTTAGAAGCTTGGAGCAAAAGGGCCAAGCTTCTTGGAGATGGAACCTTAGAAGGTCAAGCTTCTCTTAGAACCTCGTGCAAAAGGTACAAAAGGTGCAAGCTTCTCTTGGAAGCTTAGAAGGGTTCAAGCTTCTTGGAGAAGCTTGGAGCAAAGGTTCAAAAGGTTCAAGCATCCCCAAGAAGCTAGAACCAAGGGTTCAAAAGGTTCAAGCTTCCTCAAGAAGCTAGAGCGAAGGGTTCAAGCTTCCACAAGAAGCTAAAACAGGTGTTCAAAAGGTTCACATCCCTCTCAAGAAAGGGGCTCGGCCAGAAAAAGTGTCTGATTGACCAAAATCAGTGGCCGACCTTCCAAACAGAGTGCCGACCGGCCAAACATTTGGCCGATGAAAAAAAAACACAGCCAGTGGCCTCAAGAAATGGCCGGTGATGTATGGGGATGGCCATCAAGCCACTCCCTGCCCCTCAAAGGCAAAACACAAGTGTTTGGTGGAAAACCAAACACAAAACAGTCGAGTCGAGAGATCCTGAGGCAAGGCGCGTAGCCGAGACCTCCGGGAACTCAAGACAAACACAAACAAGGACGATCACCGAGTGT
>NW_021026654.1:577193-587193 GCF_004153795.1 Camellia sinensis
ATGCCACAGCCTTGGCCACAGTTCCGCCATGTCCTGACCCACGCGCTGTGTCCGCCAGCTGGCATGGCGTGGCCTTGGCCAAGAACATGCGATGCCACGGCCTTGGCAAGCATCTTGTCCCTCTGGTATTGCTTTAGTTTGGTTTGACTTACGTAAGTTGCCCTGCGAAACGCATGTCCTTCGGCTAATAAGCCATTTGGTTGCCTTGACTTGCGAACGAGTTGTAATGTTTTCCCAGTGAGCTTTGTTGCAAAAAGTATGTCCCTCGGAAGTTGCCTGTTGCGTTTGTTAGTTGCCTGATGCTTGCTCGATTTCTCTAAGAGTTTTTGCACATTCGTCGGGCTTCTTAAGTCTTCGGGGTGTGATTCGCATTTTTTTAATTATTTATTTGCTCATAAAAATTAAATAAAATAAATAAAAATAAAAAATAATTAAAAAATTACTATAATTACTAGTGCCTCATCCTATAATTATTGGAATTTTTCAAGAATTTTTTGACTATTTTATTAATTGTTATTATTTTTAAGTATTAAAATTGAAATAAAATTAAAAGAAATATTTCGGTGGCCAAATATTTTTTTAAATTTTTTTTTATGGTGTCTTTAATTATTTCCTTCAACTTTTATGTTGAAATTCTTGCAAAAACAAAAAACGTTACTTTTAAAAAAACCCTATTATGACTCCTCGAGCATAGGTGATGTTTTCCTCTGCAGATGAAAAAGGGCTTAACAAGCAACTATAAGGGGGCACTCCTCCTTAAGGCTGGCCAGCATGGCCGGCCATGCCTATGCTAGGCGGACGCTTGACACATGCATCGTTGGTTGGTGGCATCGAAACTACATAGCTAAGCACGGGATGTGTCGCAGTGGGTCTGCGTGGGTGGCGGTGGCAGGTCGGCCTTGGCCAGCTGCTGTAGCGACCCTAATTTTCTTAAGTCATTTTATTATATTATATGAATTATTATTTAGTATTTTTGACTTATTAATTGTGTGGTCACATAAAAATTTAATGTGATATTTAATGAATTAATGTGTTGATTATTAATTTAATTTGTTATTTAATTATATAATATATCCAATATGTATATATTTATATTGTGTTATAAAAAAAAGGAGGTGTTATATATATAGGTATATATATATATTATATTTCTTATCTTATATTTATATTTACATTACTTATAATTATGTTGTATTATATATATAATATATTATATAATAATTGATTAAGTTCTAATAGGATTAGGTTTTAATATAAATCTAATATGTAACCACTACGTTTGAGTTGATAAGGAAACAAGGAAAAAAAAACAAAACAAAAAAGAAGAAGAAAGCCCGTAAGAGAGAGAGAGAGAGAGAGAGAGAGAGAGAGAGATCAAAGAGAGGTGAGGAAGAGAGACAAGGAAGAGAGACGGTGAGAGAAAGGAAAAGGGAGGAGGAAAAGAAAAAAAAAGATTAGGGTTTTGTTTTGGTGGTCCATTAGTTTCTTCAATAATTTTTTGATCTCCAAAAAAATATATGTGAGTATAAAAACCCAGTTTCCTTGATTTATGTTTAATTATTGTT
Source organism: Camellia sinensis (assembly GCF_004153795.1). Classification (NCBI taxonomy): domain Eukaryota; kingdom Viridiplantae; phylum Streptophyta; class Magnoliopsida; order Ericales; family Theaceae; genus Camellia; species Camellia sinensis. The sequence goes on from NW_021026654.1 coordinate 578,759, forward strand.
TTTATTTTTATTTATTTATATTTATTTGATGTTGTGTTCGATTTGTATTTTTTAAAGATGATAGATTGATTTTAATTATTTTGACTAGTGGTGGTAAAGTTTAGAGGTTTTTAGATTGATTGATTAACTTTTAATTATTGTGTTGTGTGTTGGTTTTAGTGATTGAGGTTAATTTTGATTAGTTGTGTATATCAAATTTAGGGTTTTTACATGGATTTATTTTATGGTTGTAATCAACCTTATGGTTGTTGAAATTAAAATTAATTAGGAACCCATAGATAATTCCTTATACTCCCCCATGACTCCATGGATTGTTGTTTTATTTGAGTGATGGTGAGAAAGAGTGTATAAAAAAAGCGGATTATGAGATTTATTTGAATGCCTTAGGCTCGAATTGTTATGTTTATTCTCATGTGTGAGATGTGTGTATATATATATTGTTGCTCGTTCTCAAGAGTAGACGAGTACTTTGATTTGCGCGCGTACGTATATGCTAACTCCCGGGGAGTGTGAGTCAAACTCGGGACGATATCCCCGTGCAAGTTTGGCTTCGTAGCGGTTGACTATGGAGGCACATGGGAACAGTGTAGGCCGGAAAGGGGAGGGCGCCGAAGTGGTGGAGTTAAGGAACAAAGAATTTAATTATGATTTATTAGTATAGTGTGTATGGTACTGATATGTACTAGATAAAAAAAAATAGTAAACGATCTTGATAAATTATGAATTTGAGTAGAAGTATACATACGTGATTCTAGACAACTTTTGTGTTTTAGCTTTTTATTAAAAAGATCGATTAGAACTTATAATCGGAAGATCTTGATTATTGTCGGTTTGATTCATTTTAGCAAGGCAGATTTTAGAAGGCTGTTTTAACCCAGGGACGAGCTCATTTTTATTGGTCACCGTAAACTAAAGTAAAACGTTATTTCTCCACACTTTTCATGCTTTGAAATTTTTTCGAAAAAAATCATGTTAGGAGCAGTTTTGGTTCGTTTTCAGCTTCAGATTTTTCGATTGAATTCTGTCTAGATTTTTATATCAAGCTTTTTCTTTAACCTGTTCAGTTTCTGTTAAATTCGTTCGCTCTGCTTATAGGAAATTTGATTCTGTACAACTTTTGTTCTTTGATTTTTGATCAATTCGAATTATTTAAGTATGAAACGGTGTAATTTATATTTTTTTATAAGTTACTTATGATTAAATTATACTAACTTTATTTGTTTTGCAGAATGGTGGGTCTTACTAACTTTTTATGCAGGGCTGACCCACCATATTTTTTATTTCTATTTTGTCTATTATATAATCAATTTATATTTCATTGTGTACGGACAAGAACCTAAATGTCACGTATAAACCGTATCTCGGGAAACTACCCATTCGTCTCGGTGCGGTTGGAACTACTTGTCTTGTCCTGTGATAAGAATTAAATGTATTTTTGTCTGTGTCTGGTGGACACGTGGGTGTTAAATCTTGTACTCATACCAGTATACCCGTATACTGACCCGTTTTGTCTCTTGGCAACTCGGGTGCGTTTTGTTTGAGCGCAGTTGAGCTTCCTTTGCAGGATTTGTTGAGGCTACGGTGGTGACGAGAAGTAACTAAAGTTTTTGGGCATATCTCTTGGATTTCTTTTGTTTTTTTTGAGCTTAGGGTTGCTAGTAGTTTATGTTTTTATTATTATTATTATTATTTTTTTTTATGACTTTAGTATTGGAATAATTTGGCATGGTTTGTAACCGTACTTTATTTAAGTTGTTTTGACTAGTTGTTGCTACCTTAATGTTGAGGTATTTGTTCGTTATGAATTTATGGTGGATGGTTTGGTTGCCGTTTTAGTTTTTTTTTGTTTCACCCCTAGGATTTGGATGATGGAATATTAATTGGGGTTTAGTCCTAATTTAATATTTAATTGTCCAAATTTTGGGGCGTGACAGTTTGGTATCAGAGCTCTAGGTTACCCTAGACTTGTGAGAGTTTAGGTGATCCTCGGATTGTGGAAACCTGGGTTAGCTGGTTTAGTTTGGTGGTTGAATTTATTCTAAGTATTTAAGAACGAATTCTTCTTATGTGTTTAACTTGAAGGTGATGGCTGGAAGGTATCTTTAATTTTTTTTTTTCAAGAACCCATTAGAGTACTTTTTGATCATATCTAGGCAGTTTGTAGAAAGAGAACGTTTTGGTGGGAAGGTATGAAGAAGGACGTAGGAGAGTATGTTTCTCGATGTTATATGTGCCAATAGGTTAAGGCAGAACATCAACGACCATTTGGACTTTTGCAGCCTCTTGAGATCCCTACTTGGAAATGGGAGTGCATCTCTATGGATTTCGTGGATGGATTGCCGCGGTCTAAGCGAGGTAATGAATCTATTTGGGTGATAGTGGATAGACTCAACAAGTCTGCTCATTTTATTCCTATCAGTGTTCACCGAACTGCGGCCAAACTAGCTAGGCTATATATTCGGGAGGTGGTGCGACTTCATGGCGCGCCTGTTTCTATAGTTTCGGATCGTGATCCGTTGTTTGTGGCACAGTTTTGGGAGAGTTTTTAGCATGCTTTGGGTGCTAGGTTAGACTTGAGCACGACTTATCATCCCCAGACAGATGGGCAAACTGAGTGGGTAAATCAGATCTTGGAGGATATGTTGAGAGCTTGTGTTCTTGATCTTGGTGGTAGTTGGGAAGAACACTTGCCATTAGTGGAGTTTGCTTATAATAATAGCTATCATTCCAGTATTGGGATGGCACCGTTTGAGGCTTTGTATGGGAGGCCATGTCGATCACCTGCTTATTGGATGGAGGTAGGAGATGCGCCGTTGTTAGGGCCAGAGTTGGTGAGGGAGACTACGGAGAATGTGAACATTATTCGGGAACGTATTAAGACTGCACAAAGCCGTCAGAAGAGTTACGCTGATAGAAAACGTAAAGGGGTTGAGTTGAAGGTTGGAGATTTTGTGTTTTTTAAGGTCTCGCCGATGAAGGGTATTATGCGGTTCGGAAAAAAGGGAAAGTTGGCACCTAGATTTGTGGGACCATATGAGATCACTGAGAGGATTGGTAATGTGGCTTACAAATTAGCTCTACCACCTGCTTTAGCTTTGATTCACAATGTGTTTCATGTATCCTTATTGCGGAAGTGTGTACAAGACCCTTCCCAAGTAGTATCACCAGAAGTGTTAGAGATTAGTGATGATCTAACGTGTCTGGTGCGACCGGTTACTATTCTAGATCGGGATGTAAAGCAGTTGCGGCGCAAGAAAGTGAACTTGGTGAAAGTGCAATGGAGTGAAGATGAGAACGACATTACCTGGGAGTTAGAAGAGAAAGTTCGGCGTATGCACCCTGAACTTTTTGCTTAGTACCCTCTCCTATCAAATCTCGGGACGAGATTCTTTTGAGGTGTGTATATTGTAGCGACCCTAATTTTCTTAAGTCATTTATTTATTATTATGATTATTATTATCTTATTTTATTTTTGGCTTTATTAATTGTGTGGTCACATGAAAATTTAATGTGATATTTAATGAATTTAATGTGGTGATTAATTAATTTAATTTGTTATTTAATTATATATAATTAATCCAAATATTTATATATTTATATTTGTTATAAAAAAAAGGAGGTGTTATATATATAGGTATATATATATATATTATCTTATATTTATATTTATATATATTATAATTATGTTGTATTATATAATATAATATATTATAATAATTGATTAAGTTCTAATAGGATTAGGTTTTAATATAATCTAATATGTAACCAACTAGGTTTAGAGTTGATAAGGAAACAAAGGGAAAAAAAAAAAAACAAAACAAAAAGGAGAGAACAGCCGTAAGAGAGAGAGAGAGACAGAGAGAGATCAAAGAGAGGTGAGGAAGAGAGACAAGGAAGAGAGACGGTGGGAGAAAGGAAAAAGAGAGGAGAGAAAAGAAAAAAAAAAGATTAGGGTTTTGTTTTGGTGGCTCCATTAGTTCTTCAAATAATTTTTTGATCTCCAAAAAAAATATTGTGAGTATAAAATCCAGTTTCCTTGATTTATGTTTAATTTATTGTTTTTATTTTTATTTATTTTATTTATTTGATGTTAGTTCGATTTTGTATTTATTTAAAGATGATAGATTGATTTTAATTATTTTGATTAGTGGTGTATGTAAAGTTTAGGGTTTTTAGATGATTGATTAATTTTAATTATTTTGTTTAGTTGTGTATGTAGGTTTAGGGTTTTTAGTTGATTGATTGATTTTAATTATTTTGATTAGTTGTGTATATCAGATTTAGGGTTTTTACATGGATTTGTTTTATGGTTGTAATCACACATATGGTTGTATGAAATTAAAGTTAATTAGGAACCCATAGATAATTTCCTTATACTCCACCATGACTCCATGGATTGTTGTTTTATTTGAGTGATGGTGAGAAAGAGTGTATAAAAAAAAGCGAGGATTATGAGATTTATTTGAATGCCTTAGGCTCGGAATTGTTATGTTTATTCTCATGTGTGAGATGTTGTTTATATATATATTGTTGCCTCGTTCTCATGAGTAGACGAGTACTTTGATTTGCGCGCGTACGTATATGCTAACCATCCGGGGAGTGTGAGTCAAACTCGGGATGATATCCCCGTGCAAGTTTGGCTTCGTAGCGGTGTTAGGTATACGGGAGGCACATGGGACATATATGTAGGCCAGAAGGGGAGGGCCGAAGTGGTGGAGTTAAGGAAAAAAAAATTTAATTATGAATTTATTAGTATAGTGTGTATGGTACTGATATGTACATGATAAAAAAAAAATAGTAAACGATCTTGATAAATTATGAAATTTGAGCAGAAGTATATATACGTGATTCTAGACAACTTTTGTGTTTTAGATTTTTATTAAAAAGATTGATTACAACTTATAATCGGAGGATCTTGATTATTGTCGGTTTGATTCATTTTAGCAAGGCAGATTTTAGAGGCTGTTTTAACCCACGGAACGAGCTCATTTTTATTGGTCTCATGTAAACTGAAGTAAAACGTTATTTTGCACACTTTTTGTGTTTTGAAATTTTTTGAAAAAAATCATCTTAGGGCAGTTTTGGTTCGTTTTCATCTTCAGATTTTTCGATTGAATTCTGTCTAGATTTTTATATCAAGTTTTTCTCTTAACCTGTTTAGTTTATGTTAAATTCGTTCTCTCTGTCTTATAGGAAATTTGATTCTGTACAACTTTCGTTCTTTGAGTTTTGATCAATTCGAATTATTTAAGTATGAAACGGTGTAATTTTATATTTTTTTATAAGTTACTTATGATTAAATTATACTAGCTTTATTTGTTTTGCAAAATGGTGGGCCTTACTAACTTTTTATGCAGGGCTAACCCACCATATTTTTTATTTCTATTTTGTCTATTCTATAATCAATTTATATTTCATTGTGTACGGACAAGAAACTAAATGCCACCGTATCTCGGGAAACTACCCATTTGTCACGGTACGGTTGGAACTACTTGTCTTGTCCCGTGATAAGAATTAAATGTATTTTTGTCTGTGTCTGATGGACACGTGGGTGTTAAATCTTGTACTCATACCAGTATACCCGTATACTGACCCATTTTGTCTCTTGGCAACTCGGGTGCGTTCTGTTTGAGCGCAGTTGAGCTTCCTTTGCAGGATTTGTTGAGGCTATGGTGGTGACGAGAAGTAACTAAAGTTTTTGGGCATATCTCTTGGATTTCTTTTGTTTTTTTTGAGCTTAGGGTTGCTAGTAGTTTATGTTTTTTTTATTATTATTATTAATTTTTTTTATGACTTTAGTATTGGAATAATTTGGCATGGTTTGTAACCGTACTTTATTTAAGTTGTTTTGACTAGTTGTTGCTACCTTAATGTTGAGATATTTGTTAGTTATGAATTTATGGTGGATGGTTTGGTTGGTGTTTTAGTTTTTTTTATTTTGTTTCACCCCTAGGATTTGGATGATGGAATATTAATTGGGGTTTAGTCCTAATTTAATATTTAATTGTCCAAATTTTGGGGCGTGACACATGCCATGCCACAGCCTTGGCCAGCAACATGGCATGCCATGCCCCAGACTTGGCAAGTAGCATGCCATGCCACAGCCTTGGCCAGCATGTCTTGCCACGGACTTGGCCAGCAGCATGCCATGCCACTGCCTTGGCCAGCAACATGGCATGCTAAAGCCTTGACCAACAACATGCCATGCCCCAGCCTTGGCCAGCAGCATGCCATGCCCCAGCCTTGGCAAGCATGTCATGCCACGACCTTGGCCAGTAGCATGCCGTGCCTAGTCCTTGGCCAGCAGCATGCCATGCCCCAGCCTTGGCAGGCATGTCATGCCACGGCCTTGGCCAGCAGCATGCCATGCCTAGTCCTTGGCCAGCAGCATGCCATGCCACGGCCTTGGCGAGCAACATGCCATGCCACGGCCTTGGCCAGCAGCATGCCATGCCAAAGCCTTTGCCAGTAGCATGGCAAGCCAAAGCCTTGGCCAGCAGCATGCCATGCCAACGCCTCAGCCTTGGGCAGCATCATGCCACGCCAACGCCTTGGCCAGCAGCATGCCTTGCCACGGCCTTGTCTAGCAACATGGCATGCCATGCCACGGCCTTGGCCAGCAGCATGGCATGCCTTTCCATGGCCTTGGCCATCAGCATGGCATGCCCTGGCCTTGGCCAACAGCATATCATGACACGGCCTCTGCAACCATGCCATGTCCCTCGGGTAATTGTACAAGTTGCCATGCAAAATGCATGTCCCTCGGTTAAATTGCCATTTGGTTGGCTTTGATGTGTGAACGAGTTGCCTGTGCTTTCCTAGTGGAAGCTTGTTGCGAGAAGTATGTCCCTCGAAAGTCGCCTGTTGCGTTTGTTATTTGCATTCGCGCTAACCGGTGCTTGCTCGCCTTCTCTAAATGTTTTGGCACGTTCGTCGGGCTTCTTAGTCCTTCAGGGGGTGATTCGTTTTGGGCGGCTAGTGCATAGTGTACGTCGTGGCACGTGAGTTGTGTTTGGTTTGTGTGAGTTGGACGGATCCCTGGCTGTGTAGCGAACTCCATTGGTGCATTCCTCCATGTCCCTCGGGTAATTGCCTTTAGGTTGTCTTCGACTCGCCTTCTGGTTGCCTGCGCTTCCCTAGTGGAAGGTGCCTTGCGAAAAGCCTGTCCCTCGGGTAATTGCCATTTGGTTGGCTTTGACGTTCGAACGACTTGCCATTTGGTTGGCTTTGATGTGTGAATGAGTTGCCTGTGCTTTCCTAGTGGAAGCATGTTGCGAAAAGTATGTCCCTCGAAAGTTGCCTGCTGCGTTTGTTATTTGCATTCTCGCTAACCGGTGCTTGCTCGGCTTCTCTAAATGTTTTCACGCGTTCGTCGGGCTTCTTAGTCCTTCAGGGGGTGATTCGTTTTGGGGTGCTGGTGCATAAGACTTGAAGAATTTTATCTGTAACTATTATTAATATTTTATTTTAGTGTAATTATTTGTATTTTGTGCTTAAAAATGATGTGTATCCTCTAGCTAAACCCCGGTGCATCGTTGTATTATATTGTCAAAATTTGGGGCGTCACAAGTTGCCTATGCTTTCCTAGTGGAAGCATGTTGCGAAAAGTATGTCCCTTGAAAGTTGCCTGCTGCGTTTGTTATTTGCATTCTCGCTAACCGGTGCTTGCTCGGCTTCTCTAAATGTTTTCACGCGTTCGTCGGGCTTCTTAGTCCTTTGGGGGGTGATTCGTTTTGGGGGGCTGGTGCATAGTGTAAGTCGTGGAGCGTGAGTTGTGTTTGGTTTGTGCGAGTTGGACGGATCCCTACCTGTGCAGCGAACTCCACTAGTGCATTCCTCCATGTCCCTCAGGTAAATGCCTTTAGGTTGTCTTCGACTCGCCTTCGAGTTGCCTGCGCTTCCCTAGCAGAAGGTGCCTTGCGAAAAGCGTGTCCCTTGAGTAATTGCCAATTGGTTGGCTTTGACTTACGAACGAGCTGCCTGCGGTTTCCCAGTGGAAGGTTGTCGCGAAAGTTATGTCCCCCGAAAGTTGTCTGTTGCCTTTTGTTATTTGCAGTCACGCTAACCGGTGCTTGCTCGACTTCTCTAAATGTTTTCTCATGTTCGTCGGGCTTCTTAGTCCTGCGGGGTGTGACTCATTTTGGGCGGCTGGTGCGTAGTGTACGTCGTGGCGCGTGAGTTGTGTTTGGTTTGTGCGAGTTGGATGGATCCCTGCTTGTGCAGCGAACTCCACTGGTGCATTCCTCTTCATCATCCGCGAGATTCCTACAGGTTGCCTGCGCTTTTGCTAGTGGAAAAGGTCCTTGCGAAAAGTTATGTCCCTCGGTTAATTGCCATTCGGTTGGCTTTGACCTACCTACGAGTTGCCTGCGCTCTCCTAGTGGAAGCTCCTTGCGAAAATTTATGTCCCTCGGTTGGTAGCCATCCGATTGGCT
>NW_021026654.1:601801-615070 GCF_004153795.1 Camellia sinensis
GTTGGGAATTTAATTAGTAATTTACTGAGAATTTACTAAGTAATTCACTGAGAATTTTCTGAGTAATTTAATGAGAATTCAATGAGTAATTTACTGAGATTTTATTGAGTAATTTACCGTGAAACTATGAAAAATTTACTTCGAATTTTCTAAATAATTTACTGAGGATTTACAAGGAATTTACTATGTAATTAATTGTGAATTTACTGAATAATTTATTGAGAATTTCTTAGGAATTTAGTTAGTAATTTACTGAGAAGTGACTAAGAAATTTACTGAGAATTTACTGGGAATTTATTGAGAATTTTCTATGTAATTTACTATGTAATTTACGGAGAATTTTCTGGGAATTTACTGAGTGATTTACTTGAAATTTACTAAGTAATTTACTTAGCAATTTACGAGGTAATGTTCTAAGTAATTTACTGAGATTTTATTGAGTAATTTACCGTGAAATTATGAAAAATTTACTCCGGATTTTCTAAATAATTTACTGAGGATTTATTAGGAATTACCGAGTAATTAATAGGGAGGTTACTGAAGAATTTATTGAGAATTTCTTAGGAATTTAATTAGTAATTTACTGAGAAGTGACTAAGAAATTTACTGAGAATTTACTGGGAATTTATTGAGAATTTTCTATGTAATTTTCTATGTAATTTACGGAGAATTTTCTGGGAATTTACTGAGTGATTTACTTGAAATTTACTAAGTAATTTACTTAGCAATTTACGAGGTAATGTTCTAAGTAATTTACTGAGATTTTATTGAGTAATTTACCGTGAAACTATGAAAAATTTACTTCGAATTTTCTAAATAATTAACTGAGGATTTATTAGGAATTTACTTAGTAATTAATTGAGAAGTTACTGGAGAATTTGTTGAGAATTTCCTGGGAATTTAATTAGTAATTTACTTAGAATTTACTAGGAATTTGTTGAGAATTTTCTAAATAATTTACTTTGTAATTTGCTGAGAATTTTCTGGGAATTTACTGAGTGATTTACTTGAAATTTACTAAGTAATTTACTTAGCAATTTACGAGGTAATGTTCTAAGTAATTTACTGAGATTTTATTGAGTAATTTACCGTGAAACTATGAAAAATTTACTTCGAATTTTCTAAATAATTAACTGAGGATTTATTAGGAATTTACTTAGTAATTAATTGAGAAGTTACTGGAGAATTTGTTGAGAATTTCCTGGGAATTTAATTAGTAATTTACTTAGAATTTACTAGGAATTTGTTGAGAATTTTCTAAATAATTTACTTTGTAATTTGCTGAGAATTTTCTGGGAATTTACTGAGTGATTTACTTGAAATTTACTAAGTAATTTACTTAGCAATTTACGAGGTAATGTTCTAAGTAATTTACTGAGATTTTATTGAGTAATTTACCGTGAAATTATGAAAAATTTACTTCGAATTTTCTAAATAATTAACTGAGGATTTATTAGGAATTTACTTAGTAATTAATTGAGAAGTTACTGGAGAATTTGTTGAGAATTTCCTGGGAATTTAATTAGTAATTTACTTAGAATTTACTAGGAATTTGTTGAGAATTTTCTAAATAATTTACTTTGTAATTTGCTGAGAATTTTCTGGGAATTTACTGAGTGATTTACTTGAAATTTACTAAGTAATTTACTTAGCAATTTACGAGGTAATGTTCTAAGTAATTTACTGAGATTTTATTGAGTAATTTACCGTGAAATTATGAAAAATTTACTTCGAATTTTCTAAATAATTAACTGAGGATTTATTAGGAATTTACTTAGTAATTAATTGAGAAGTTACTGGAGAATTTGTTGAGAATTTCCTGGGAATTTAATTAGTAATTTACTTAGAATTTACTAGGAATTTGTTGAGAATTTTCTAAATAATTTACTTTGTAATTTGCTGAGAATTTTCTGGGAATTTACTGAGTGATTTACTTGAAATTTACTAAGTAATTTACTTAGCAATTTACGAGGTAATGTTCTAAGTAATTTACTGAGATTTTATTGAGTAATTTACCGTGAAATTATGAAAAATTTACTTCGAATTTTCTAAATAATTAACTGAGGATTTATTAGGAATTTACTTAGTAATTAATTGAGAAGTTACTGGAGAATTTGTTGAGAATTTCCTGGGAATTTAATTAGTAATTTACTTAGAATTTACTAGGAATTTGTTGAGAATTTTCTAAATAATTTACTTTGTAATTTGCTGAGAATTTTCTGGGAATTTACTGAGTGATTTACTTGAAATTTACTAAGTAATTTACTTAGCAATTTACGAGGTAATGTTCTAAGTAATTTACTGAGATTTTATTGAGTAATTTACCGTGAAATTATGAAAAATTTACTTCAAATTTTCTAAATAATTTGCTGAGGATTTACTAGGAATTTACTGAATAATTTACTGAGAATTTCTTGGGAATTTAATTAGTAATTTGCTGAGAATTTACTAGGAATTTTCTAAGTAATTTACTTTGTAATTTGCTGATAATTTTCTGAGTATTTAATCAGAATTTATTGACTAATTTATCGAGTAATTTACTGGGAATTTACTGAGTGATTTACTCGGAATTTGCTGAGTAATTTACTTAGCAATTTACTGGGTAATGTTCTAAACAATTTACTGAGAATTCAATGAGTAATTTACTGAGATTTTATTGAGTAATTTATCGTGTGATTATGAAAAATTTACTTCGAATTTTCTAAATAATTTACGGAGGATTTACTAGGAATTTACTGAGTAATTAATTGAGAATTTACCGAATAATTTTCTGAGAATTTCTTGGGAATTTAATTAGTAATTTACTAAGAATTTACGGGGTGATTATTGAGAACTTTCTAAGTAATTTACTTTCTAATTTACTGAGAATTTTTGGGGAATTTACTGGGTAATTTACCGAGTAATTTACTGGGAATTTACTGAGTGATTTACTCGGAATTTACTGAGTAATGTACTGAGCAATTTACTGTGTAATGTTCCGAGTAATTTACTGAGAATTCAATGAGTAATTTACTGAGATTTTATTGAGTAATTTACCATGAAACTATGAAAAATTTACTTCGAATTTTCTAAATAATTTACTGAGGATTTATGAGGAATTTACTGAGTAATTAATTGAGAAGTTACTGAAGAATTTATTGAGAATTTCATGGGAATTAAATTAGTAATTTACTGAGAATTTATTATGTAATTTACTGAGAATTTACTGAGAATTTATTGAGAATTTTCTAAGTAATTTACTTTGTAATTTACTGAGAATTTTTCAGGAATTTATTGAGTAATTTAATGAGACTTTATTGAGTAATTTACCGAGTAATTTACTTGGAATTTACTGAGTGATTTACTTGGAATTTACTAAGTAATTAATTTGCAATTTACTAGGTAATGTTCTGAGTAATTTACTGAGATTTTATTGAGTAATTTACCGTGAAATTATGAAAAATTTACTTCGAATTTTCTAAATAATTTACTGAGGATTTATTAGGAATTTACTGAGTAATTAATTTGGAAGTTACTGAAAAATTTATTGAGAATTTCTTGGGAATTTAATTAATAATTTATTGAGAATTTACTAAGTAATTTTCTGAAAATTTACTGGGAATTTATTGAAAATTTTCTAAGTAATTTACAAAGTAATTTACTGAGAATTTTCTGGAAATTTACTAAGTGATTTGCTTAGCAATTTACTGGGTAATGCTCTGAGTAATTTACTGAGATTTTATTGAGTAATTTACCGTGAAATTATGAAAAATTTACTCCGAATTTTCTAAATAATTTGCTGAGTCGTGAAATTATGAAAAATTTACTTCGAATTTTCTAAATAATTTACTGAGGATTTATTAGGAATTTACTGAGTAATTAATTTGGAAGTTACTGAAAAATTTATTGAGAATTTCTTGGGAATTTAATTAAAAATTTATTGAGAATTTACTAAGTAATTTTCTGAAAATCTACTGGGAATTTATTGAAAATTTTCTAAGTAATTTACAAAGTAATTTACTGAGAATTTTCTGGAAATTTACTAAGTGATTTACTCGGAATTTACTAAGTAATTTGCTTAGCAATTTACTGGGTAATGCTCTGAGTAATTTACTGAGATTTTATTGAGTAATTTACCGTGAAATTATGAAAAATTTACTCCAAATTTTCTAAATAATTTACTGAGGATTTACTAGGAATTTACCGAATAATTTACTCAGAATTTCTTGGGAATTTTATTAGTAATTAACTAAGAATTTACTTGGAATTTATTGAGAATTTTCTAAGTAATTTACTTTATAATTTACTGAGTAATTTACTGAGTAATTTACCGAGTAATTTTCTGGGTATTTACGGAGTGATTTACTCAGAATTTTCTAAGTAATTTACTTTCCAATTTACTAGGTAATGTTCTGAGCAATTTACTGAGAATTCAATGAGTAATTTATTGAGATTTTATTGATTTACCGTGAAATAATGAAAAATTTACTTCGAATTTTCTATGTAATTTACTGATGATTTACAAGGAATTTACTGATTAATTAATTGAGTATTTACTGAATAATTTTATGAGAATTTCTAGGGAATTTAATTAGGAATTTGCTGAGAATTTACTAAGTAATTTATTGAGAATTTACCAGGAATTTATTGAGAATTTTCTAAGTAATTTACTTTTTAATTTACTGAGAATTTTCTGAGTAATTTAATGAGAATTTACTGAGTAATTTACCGGGAATTTACAGAGTGATTTACTCGGAATTTGCTAGGTAATTTACTTAGCAATTTACTGGGTAATTTACTGAGAATTCAATGAGTAATTTACTGAAATTTTGTTGAGTAATTTACCGGGAAATTATGAAAAATTTACTTCGAATTTTCTAAATAATTTACTGAGGATTTATTAGGAATTTTCCAAGTAATTAATTGAGAATTTACTGTATAATTTACTGAGAATTTCTTGGTAATTTAATTAGTAATTTACTGAGAATTTACTAAGTAATTTACTGATAATTTATTGGGAATTTATTGAGAATTTCTAAGTAATTTACTTTATAATTTATTGAGAATTTTCTGAGTAATTTAATGAGAATTTACCTAGTAATTTTCTGGGAATTTATTGAGTGATCTACTCGGAATTTACTGAGTAATTTAGTTAGCAATTTACTGGGTAATGTTCTAAGTAATTTACTGAGAATTCAATGAGTAATTTACTGAGATTTTATTGGGCAATTTACCGTGAAATTATGAAAAATTTACTTCGAATTTTCTAAGTAATTTGCTGAGGATTTACTAGGAGTTTGCTGAATAATTTACTGAGAATTTCCTTGGAATTTAATTAGTAATTTACTGAGAATTTTCTGGGAATTTATTGAGAATTTTCTATGTAATTTACTTTATAATTTACTAAGATTTATCTGGGAATTTACTGAATTATTTAATGGGAATTTACTGAGTAATTTACTGAGAATTTACTAAAGTGATTTACTCGGAATTTACTAAGTAATTTACTTAACAATTTATTGGGTAATGTTCTGAGTAATTTAGTTAAAATTCAATGAGTAATTTACTGAGATTTTATTAAGTTATCGTGAAATTATGAAAAAATTACTTCGAATTTTCTAAGTAATTTACTGAGGATTTACTCGAAATTTACTGAGTAATTAATTGAGAATTTACCGCATAATTTTTTGAGAATTTCTTGGGAATTTAATTAGTAATTTACTGAGAATTTACGAGAAATTTATAAAGAACTTTCTAAGTAATTGACTTTATAATTTACTGAGAATTTACAGAGTAATTTAATGAGAATTTACTGAGTAATTTACTGAGAATTTACTGAGTAATTTACTCGGAATTTATTGAGTAGTTTACTTAGCAATTTACTGGGTAATGTTCAAAGTAATTTACTGAGAATTCAATTAGTAATTTATTGAGATTTTATTGAGTAATTTACCGTGAAACTACAAAAAATTTACTTTGAATTTTTTAAATAATTTACTGAGGATTTATTAAGAATTGACTGAGTAATTAACTGAGAAGTTACTGAAGAATTTATTGAGAATTTCTTGGGAATTTAATTTGTAATTTACTGAGAATTTACTGAGAATTTACTGAGAATTTACTGGGAATTTATTGAGAATTTCTGAAGTAATTTACTTTGTAATATACTGAGAATTTTCTGGAAATTTACTGAGTAATTTACCGGGCAATTTACTGGGAATTTACTGAGTGATTTACTCAAAATTTACTAAGTAATTTAATTAGCAATTTACTGGGTAATGTTCTGAGTAATTTACTGAGATTTTACTGAGTAATTTACCGTGAAATTATGAAAAATTATTTCGAATTTTCTAAATAATTTACTAAGGACTTAGTAGGAATTTACTGAATATTTTACTGAGAACTTACTAAGTAATTTACTGAGAATTTATTGAGAATTTTCTAAGTAATTTACTTTATAATTTACTGAGAATTTTCTGAGTAATTTAATGTGAATTTACTGGGTAATTTACTGAGTAATTTATTGGGAATTTACGGAGTGATTTACTCGGAATTTACTGAGTAATTTACTTAGCAATTTACTTGGTAATGTTCTGAGTAATTTACTGAGAATTCAATGAGTAATTTACTGAGATTTTATTGAGTAATTTACCGTGAAATTATGAAAAATTTACTTCGAATTTTCTAAAGAATTTACTGTGGATTTACTAAAAATTTATTGAGTAATTAATTGAGAATTTACCGAATAATTTTTTGAGAATTTCTTGGAAATTTAATTAGTAATTTACTGAGAATTTACGGGGAATTTATTGAGAACTTTCTAAGTAATTTACTTTATAATTTATTGAGAATTTTCTGGGAATTTACTGAGTGATTTAATTAGAATTTACTGAGTAATTTACTTAGCAATTTACTGGGTAATGTTCTGAGTAATTTACTGAGATTTTATTGAGTAATTTACCGTGAAACTATGAAAAATTTACTGCGAATTTTCTAAATAATTTACTGAGGATTTATTAAGAATTTACTAAGTAATTAATTGAGAAGTTACTGAAGAATTTATTGAGAATTTCATGGGAATTTAATTAGTAATTTACTTAGAATTTACTAAGTAATTTACTGAGAATTTACTGGGAAATTATTGTGAATTTTCTAAGTAATTTACTGAGAATTTTCTGGGAATTTACTGAGTAATTTAATGAGAATTTACTGAGTAATTTACCGAGTAATTTACTGGGAATTTACTGAGTGATTTACTCAGAATTTACTAAGTAATTTAATTAGCAATTTACTGGGTAATGTTCTGAGTAATTTACTGAGATTTTATTGAGTAATTTACCGTGAAATTATGAAAAATTTACTTCGAATTTTCTAAATAATTTACTGAGGATTTATTAGGAATTCACTGAGTAATTAATTGGGAGGTTACTGAAGAATTTATTGAGAATTTCTAGGGAATTTAATTAGTAATTTACTGAGAAGTTACTAAGAAATTTATTGAGAATTGACTGAGAATTGATTGTGAATTTTCTATGTAATTTACTTTGTACTTTACTGAGAATTTCATGGGAATTTACTGAGTGATTTACTTGGAATTTACTAAGTAATTTACTTAGCAATTTACGGGGTAATGTTCTGAGTAATTTACTGAGATTTTATTGAGTAATTTACCGTGAAATTATGAAAAATTTACTTCGAATTTTCTAAATAATTTGCTGAGGATTTACTAGGAATTTACTGAATAATTTACTGAGAATTTCTTGGGAATTTAATTAGTAATTTACTGAGAATTTAGTAAGTAATTTACTGAGAATTTACTGGGAATTTTCCAAGTAATTTACTTTGTAATTTACTGATAATTTTCTGAGTAATTTAATGGGAATTTACTGAGTAATTTAGCGAGTAATTTACTAGGAATTTACTGAGTGATTTACTCGGAATTTACTGAGTAATTTACTTAGCAATTTACTGGGTAATGTTCTAAGTAATTTACTGAGAATTCAAAGAGTAATTTACTGAGATTTTATTGAGTAATTTACCATTAAATTTTGAAAAATTTTCTTCGAATTTTCTAAATAATTTACTGAGGATTTACTAGGAATTTACTGAGTAATTAATTGAGAATTTACCGAATAATTTTCTGAGAATTTCTTGGGAATTTAATTAGTAATTTACTGAGAATTTACGGGGTGATTATTGAGAACTTTCTAAGTAATTTACTTTCTAATTTATTGAGAATTTTCGGGGAATTTACTGAGTAATTTAATGAGAATTTACTGAGTAATTTACCGAGTAATTTTGTAGCAACCCTCACCTTACTCTTGTCATCTTTGCATACATTCATGCATGATCTTGCCTTGTTATGTTATTTTGAAAGCCTTGCCTTGCCTCGTTTGTTAAGTGTTACTTGAATGATCTTGTTCTTTGCTCGGTGTGTAGCCGAGGTCATCTTGAGCCTTGTTCACCTTTGAACCTTTGTACTTAGAGCTGTTTTGGAATCATTTGGTTGATCCCACCTTCACCTCGGGCTTGTTGCCGAGATGTTTTGCACTTAGTAATCCTTGTCCTTGGACAGGCATGGCCTAGATCGAGGTGTGGCACACCCCGGCCAAGGTGTGGCACAGCTTAGTCAAGTGTCGTCCTCCCTAGCCGATGTCATTGTTACCCTGTTGCCGAAGCTTTGACTTGAGTCGATGTCATTACTTGCCGATGTGCCTTACCCCAGCTTGCTGCGTACGCTTTGTCATAGACTTGTCTTATCAATTAATCACCTTTTGAGTTGAACCAACCCGATAGCGCCACGTGTCCGAGCTGATTGTTAAGACAGCCGGCAGACCTAGAAACAAATCATTTTTGTCTCAAATCTTTGCCTTTAGAGAGAGAAGCTTTAGAGAAAAGGAGGAGGAGTTCTTGAGTGAGAATAGATCTTCCAAGCTTGATCTTCGAGGGTTGAACCGTTAGATTCGAGTTTTGAGGTTAGAATCTTGATCTACTTTGGTTGTTGCTATTGATCATCTAGATGCATTGCATGATCGGATCTGTTTTGCATGTCATGCATCGATTTGAAGTTGGGTTTGGAAGAGAAAAATGGTATTCATGTGTTCTTGAAGAAAAGTCTCGTTTTGATCCGAAAGTTTGAAACCAAAACCATGTTTTTGTGTTTGTTCTTGCATGACCCTCTTGTATGGGTACCCAGGTCCCTGTTTTGAACTCTTGGCATGAAATCTCTGATTTTGTAACAAGTTATGATCTTGCATTCGTCTTCTTCATGATCATGTTCATCATGTCCTTCATGTCCTTCAAAGGGAAACCCAGGCTTTCCCGACTTTGCTTTTGAATAAGGCCATCGGGACCACACCTCAGCAAGGAGGTGTAGGACCTCGGCCAAGACCTGGTTGGTACCCAATGTGTTTCCATGAGACGGGAGCAGTGTTTAAACTCCCAGCATGTTTTGCTTTGATTGACTTGGATCTGGTGAGAATGCCGGGATCATTTGCATGCATGTAAAGCTTGTTTTGAGGATGTGATTGCCATGTGATTGTAGGTCCTTGGTCTTTGCTTCGAGCCTACACCCGGGGAAATCCATGTGAGTGGTGCTTTTAATAAAGCTATGTTATACTGTTTTTGATAAGTCTTGCTTTGCTTTGTTTTGACGAAAGTATTTGTTAAGCATGAATGAATAGCCCTATTTTGATGTATCAAGTATAAGCTTTGTTTCGATGTCATCCTTGAAAAGTCCCTTGTGCTGGAGGACTCTAAACTTTCGTAGTACCAAGTACAAAAGTCCCTCATGCTGGAGGACTCTAAACTTTCGCAGCACTAAATATAAAAGGATACGGTCCTTTCTTGGAAAGACTATAATGTTAAATCGGGCTACGGGCCTAAGTAACACAAGTTCCATGACGTTAAATCGGGCTACGGGCCTAAGTAACACCAGATCATCGTGTTAAAAGGAGCTACAGGCTTAAGTAACACAAGTCCCTTGTGTTGGAGGACTATAAACTTTCGCAGTACCTTTGACTAAACGATTACGGATCGTACAGTCCTTGTTTTGCCACTGACGGTTTACCGCGTGGACTTGTTTTGATAAGTTCGATGTGTTTTGCTGATGT
The DNA here is from genome assembly GCF_004153795.1 of Camellia sinensis. Classification (NCBI taxonomy): domain Eukaryota; kingdom Viridiplantae; phylum Streptophyta; class Magnoliopsida; order Ericales; family Theaceae; genus Camellia; species Camellia sinensis. The sequence continues at coordinate 611,893 of NW_021026654.1, forward strand.
CAGTAAGCATCCCTTGAGACTTGTAAGACTTGATAGATGAATACGGTTCATCCCTTGTTTTGATAAGCTCGATGTGTTTTGCCAATGTCAGTAAGCATCCCTTGAGACTTGTAAGACTTGATAGATGAATACGGTTCATCCCTTGTTTGATAAAGATTTGACGTGTTTTGTTCTGTAAGGATCTCGGCTAATATTTGTATGGTTTTGGCATGTTCCGTTTTGTAAGACTTCGGCTATACTCATGCAAAACCTTTATTACTTGCACCATTCACTGAGTATCCAAGCTCACCCTCTCTATATATATGTAGGTGATGAGCAGGACGTCGGCGACGCCTAGAATGTGTTTTGAAAGCTTGTTTTGGACCCATGATTATGTCGGCTTTGTTTTATATTCACGTCGGCAATGTTATTTCTTTTACGTCAGCGAATCTTGGAAATCATGCTTCTTGGCTCGTATTCACTGTATTTTGTATATGACGGCTCGAGAAGCCTTTTGATCAAGATGTAATACGTATTTTACTTTATCGTATTCAAGTTGTAAAGATGTATGCCATATCATTGGACTTATACACAACTCTTATGGACCACTTGTATTTTGATTTATTGCTTTCGCATTTGTGAGCCCCTATACCCATACTCTGATTGTGTCTAACTTTTGAAAGTTGGCCTTCGGTAATTACGGATTACTGGCCATCACGGCACCAAACTACGAGGGGCGGTTTGGGGTCGTGACAGAATGGTATCAGAGCACAAGTTCCTCAGTATACGTTATTCACACACTTTGAGTCCTAAAGAGCATAGGATTTCCCTTAGGAAGATGTTAGGATTGCATCATGGTGCTTGCTATTTGAACAAGGTGTGCATTGTCTTGACATGCCTATTTGTTTCTTGTCTACGTGGTTGTTTGCTTATTTGCTTTAAAGTCACACTTTGCATGCTCATAGCATCATGAGGAGAGGTAGACCTCCAATTGGTCGGGATCAGCCCAAAGATAGAATAGACAGACTGGAAAGATTAGTTGAAGGTTTGGCCCTAAAGAGCATAGGATTTCCCTTAGGAAGATGTTAGGATTGCATCATGGTGCTTGCTATTTGAACAAGGTGTGCATTGTCTTGACATGCCTATTTGTTACTTGTCTACGTGGTTGTTTGCTTATTTGCTTTAAAGTCACACTTTGCATGCTCATAGCATCATGAGGAGAGGTAGACCTCCCATTGGTCGGGATCAGCCCGAAGACAGAATAGACAGACTAGAAAGATTAGTTAAAGGTTTGGCCCGTGAGTTGAGGCAAACAAGACAGCAGTACGCTAGTGCTACGTCGACTCAGGCCGAGCAGACCAACGGCCGAAATGTAGTGCCGCCTCCACCTCATCCAGTGCCGCAAGTTCCTCCGCAGCCAGCCTTATATGGGGATGGCACGATAGCTTTGATCAGGGAGTTCAAGAAAATGAAACCACCGAGATTCTCTGGGGGTATAGAGCCAATGAAGGCTGAGGCGTGGGTTTTGGAAGTGGAAAAGTTGTTCGAGGTCTTTCTTAGCACCGACGCTCAGAAGGTGACATTGGCAGCATTCACCTTAGATGATGACGCTCGTAGATGGTGGATGATGGTTCGAGAAAGCAATCCAGATCTGACCTGGACCAGATTCTTAGAGTTGTTCTACAACAAACACTTTCCCCTAAGTGTTCGAAACAGCAAGGCTACCGAATTTCATACTTTGACACAAGGCAACCGAACAGTGACGGAATACGACCGCGCTTTTACTGAATTGGCAAGGTTTGTACCTCACATGGCCAATGATGAATACATGAAGGCCAGGAAGTTTGAGAGTGGGCTTCGCGGACCGATTCAAGACCGGGTCAACTTGCATAATATGCCGACTTACGCCGAAGTATTAGACAAAGCCATTCAGGCCGAGACTAACCTGAATCGATACCAGAGTTTGAGGGAGAACCAGCGAAAGAGACAGAGCTATGATAATCGCGGAGGACAGCTGGGCACCAAGAAGAAGCCGAACGTGGGCAGTGCTGGTAACCTAAGGCAAGAAGGTAATGCTAAACCGACGTGTTCGGATTGTGGGAAGCAACATTTTGGGGTCTGTCGCCGGACATCTGGAGCCTATTATGAATGTGGCGAAATAGGTCATTATGTGAGAGACTGCCCTAAGACAAAGGCTGATAACGACAAGAAGGGCGAGAATACCTCGAGTTCCGTCCAGAAGGGTAATGTTGGAAGAGGACAGATGAGACAGGGCAGAGCATTTGCGCTAGTACCAGGAGACACTCAGCATGCTGAAACAGTGGTGTCAGGTATGCTCCTAATCTGCTCCCAAGATGCTTATGTGTTGATTGATTCGGGTTCTACGCATTCGTTTGTATCTGCTAAATTTGCCGAGAAGATTAATAGAGAACTAGAGCCCCTCGATTATGTGTATCTGTGTCTACTCCATCTGGGAGATCTATGGTTGTTGTATCCATTTATAGAGCATGTGTTGTTGTAATTGAAAATGTTGAATTGCTAGTAGATTTAATGCCTCTGGACATAACTCCTTTTGATGTTATACTAGGAATGGACTGGTTAGCCGCTAATCATGCAACCATAAATTGTGTTTCGAAAAGTGCCACACTGAAACCCCCAAACCTAGCCGAGGTTGTTTTCCAGGGTAAAGGGATAGTGTCCCCACCTTACTTGATTTCGTCCATTAAGGCCTACAAATTAATTCAGAAAGGGTGTCGAGGCTACTTGTGTAGTATACTGAACGATCAGAATGGAGACGTTAATTTAGCCGACATCCCAGTTGTTAATGAATTCCCCGACGTCTTCCCAAACGAATTGCCTGGCCACTTAGTCGATAGAGAGATAGAGTTTACTGTTGATATTATGTCGGGAACACAGCCGATCTCCAAAACGCCCTATAGGATGGCCCCTGTTGAACTTAGAGAATTGAAACTGCAATTACAGGAATTATTGGATAAGGGATTTATTAGGCCGAGCACTTCACCATGGGGAGCACCTGTTTTATTTGTTAAGAAAAAGGATGGCACACTCTGTCTCTGCATCGATTATAGAGAACTTAATAAAGTCACTATCAAGAACAAGTACCCATTACCTAGGATTGATGATCTGCTTGACCAATTACAAGGAGCACGAGTCTTTTCTAAGATTGACCTTAGGTCGG
>NW_021026654.1:618846-640730 GCF_004153795.1 Camellia sinensis
TGAGGCAGTCTTGCCTGTTCTTCTCTTGTTCTGGCCTCATCGACAAGGTCTCTCAGATGGCCTTGCCTCACCAGGTCTTCCAAGTGTGTTTTCAAGGCTCTGCAGCCCTGAGTCATATGCCCGTTTTCATTGTGGTAAGCACAATGCCTGCCAAGGTTTCTTCCCATGAATTCTCCTGGTGCCCTCGCTGGTGTTCTGAAATAGGGTTGATTTCGAATTTGATCCAGGACTTTATGAATTGGGATTCAGAACACAGTTGTCATTGCCTGTGTAGCCCTCAATTCTGTCTCTTGCTTGCTCGATCCATTGTTACCACGGCCTCGCTTCGGCGAGCCGTTTCCTTTCTCTTGCTTTGTCTTCTTAATCCCCGATGTGTCTTCCTTAGCTCTGGCACACTTCTCAATTCTCGCCATGAGATCTTCCATGCTTTTTGGTAATGTCTTTGCCAAAGACTTTCGTAGTGGACAGTCGTCTTTTAGGTCGTTTTTGAAAGATACGACCGCCACCTCTTGATTACACTCTGGTATTCGGTTAATCCGCCACCCGCCATACGGTTTCTATTTTTCTCTCAAACCGCACCGACCCGCACCGCGCACACCCCTACTTCCAGTCAACATTTGTACCTGTTTTGCCGACGTCGGGCTCTTCAATTCCAGGATGGCCCTAACCTGATCTAGGCTGGTCTCAATGCCCTTTCTAGTCACCAGGTATCCCAAAAACTTACCAGATCCTACTCCAAATGTACACTTTGCTGCATTGAGTCGGAGCCGATATGTTTTCAGGATGTCAAAGACTGTTTTTAGGTCGGCCAGATGACCTTTAGGTTCCTTGGTCTTCACGACCATGTCATCAATGTAAACTTCCACTGTTCCGCCAATCAGGTGTTTGAACATCTTGGTTACCAATCTTTGGTAAGTTGCTCCTGCGTTTTTCAACTCGAAAGGCATCACTCTGTAGCAGTACAGCCCTTTGGGAGTGATAAATGCAGTCTTCTCTTCATCTGAGGGGGTACATTGCTATCTGATGGTACCCCCTGTATACATCCAGGAAACTCATCCTTCCATACCCCGAAGTGGCGTCGACCAGCTGGTCAATCTTGGGTAGAGGAAAGCTGTCTTTGGGACAGGCTCTGTTCAGGTTGGTAAAGTCTACGCAGACCCGCTATTTTCTATTCTTTTTCTTCACTACTACTGTGTTTGATAGCCATGTCGGGTAATTTACCTCTCGAATGGTCCTGGCCTCGAGAAGTCTGTCTACTTCCTCCTCTACTGCTTCGACGTGTATCAACGTCGGTCTTCTTGCTCGTTGGATTACAGGTTTGGCTGACCTGTCAACGTTCAGCTTATGGCAAGTGACCTCGGGGTCAATGCCAGGCATTTCGTAGGGCGTCCACGCGAACACCTCAATATTTGCTCTCAAAAAAGCTTCCAACTCTTTTTCTTCTTTTTCGGCTAAGCCCGAGCCGAGAAGAAAGAAGCGTTCTTCATCCCCTTCCTGGACGAGGATTTTTTTCAGTGCCTCTTCACTCTTTTTGGCTGGCTCCTTGCCGACATCCTCTAGGACCTCCACGTCCTCGTCTTGGATTTCTGCCTTCTCTAGTTCTCGAATGCTGCAGGTGGATTTCATTGCTGCCATGGAGCAATTCTTTGCCCGCAGCTGATCTCCTCTGACCTTCTCAATCCCATGCTCTGTTGGGAACCGCAATAATTGATGCAATGTTGAGGGAACAACCCCTATTGCATGCAACCATGGCCTTCCCAAAATGATGTTGTAAGGGGAGGGTGTGTTGATTACGGTGAACTCTATTGTTATCTTCCTGGTGCCTGCTTGCATCTCCAATCTGGTTATTCCCAGTGGCCATGTCAGCGTTCCATTGAACCCGACCATTGGGCTATTGGATTGCTCCATATTGTTTGGGTGAAGGCCGAGCTCCTTGTAACATCGGACATACATGATGTCACAGGAGCTGCCTTGGTCAATCAGGATGCGCTTTATTTGGCATTCCCCAACCTGGAGGGATACTACCAAGGCATCATTATGCGGATGCTGCACCATCTCAAGGTCGGCTTCAGAAAAGGACACTACTGGTCCTTGGCACTCCTCTGCCCGATGTCTCTTCTCCCCGACTTGGTAGACATGCTGCAAGTGCTTCACTTTCTGGGTCTCCTCCCTAATTTCATTCTCATTAACCTTCGAGTGAATTACATTAATTACCCGAGGTCCTCCTGTCTGAGGTTGCTGTGCTGGGGGAGGCAGAGCTGTTAGTGCCTGAGGCAGTCTTGCTTGTTCTTCCCTTGTTCTGGCCTCATCGACAAAGTCTCTCAGATGGCCTTGCCTCACCAGGTCTTCCAAGTGTGTTTTCAAGGCTCTGCAGCCCTGAGTCATATGCCCGTTTTCATTGTGGTAAGCACAATGCCTCCCAAGGTTTCTTCCCATGAATTCTCCTGGTGCCTTTGCTAGTGTTCTAAAGTAGGGTTAATTCTGAATTTAATCCAGGACTTTGTGAATTGGGGTTCAAAACACAATTGTCACTGCCTGTGTAGTCCTCAGTCCTATTTCTTGCTTGCTGGATCCGTTGTTACCTCGACCTCACTTCGGCGAGCCGTTTTCCTTTTCTTGCTTTGCCTCCTTGGTCCCCGATGTATCTTCTTCGGCTCTGGCGTACTTCTCGATCCTCGCCATGAGCTCTTTCAAGTTTTTGGCAAGGTGTCTTTGCCCAAAGAGTTTCGTAGTGGACAATCGTGCTTTTAGGTCGTTTTTGAAAGTACGGACCGCCACTCTTGATTAGCACTCGGGTATTGCGGTATGAACACCTCATAATACCTTTTTGCATAGGCGCCTAAGGCCTTTCACCTTACTGATCTTCAGGGCCATTCAATGATCCACCGTTAATGGCTTAGCAGGTTTGTTTGTTAGGTGAACACCTGGCGCACGACCATCTCGCTAGGTGCTCCAGGTCCTTTATGCTGTCCCATTCGGGTAGTTTGTGAAAACCACTTTGATTGCAATTCCCCACGATGAGCGGAAGAACTTATGCAGGAGCAACGACTTTCTTATATACAATGCATGAATTCAAGAGTATTAATCCAACGTGGAAAGTGATGGGGTTACTACCATCGTTATTTAGATTTCTGGCATAGCTAAACCTTCAGTGCCTCAAATTTGTCCAATTCTACCGAGATGGTGTCTCGGGCTTAACAGGTGAAGTTACTTCGCATTAACGGGGTGTATGTTGTTTCCTCTTTGGGTAATCTCTCAGGTCTTCCTTGCTCGCGTCAAGGGGCTCGGCTTTATCTCCCGACTTCAGTCTTTTCGGATTACTACTCTCAGGTTCTTGTGGGCCCTTTTCGACCTTTCTCTGAGTTGTGTCGAAGCACACTCCTGCCTTTGAACATGCCGATGTTCTTTAGGGTCTGCCTCTCTAGCTCGACGTGTCCTTCGTGACTCTTCTTTCTCGACTTTCTTCGCCCGACCTCCCTGGAAGGCTAGTGAAAGTGCTTTCGCTTTTGGTGTGCTGAGGGGCTATTGGGATTGGCTTCTGCCCTCTCTTCTGGGCATTGCCCGCGGAATCGAAGTGTCCTACAGCGGGTATGGTGGCTGCATGACATTACTTTGCATCATAAATTGATGACCGATGTAGGTCTGCCAACTTGTTTGCCATTCTCTTTCACCCTCTTCAGTCCTTTGCAGGCATCTATCCTTCCATACTTGGAGGTCGGTCCTCTTTGTAGATCCGCTTCGCATCTGGTTTCTTTGGTACGGTCGCCATCCTGGCCGATGTCTTTCTGCCGTGATTCTGGTTCTGAGTCTCCTCGTTGCAACCGTCTTCTTCCACGATGAGTTAACATGTTTTCCACTCCCAGTAGGGATTTCGTTCCAACCTTATCCTTTCTGTCCGTCACTGGCCATCTATTCTCCTTTCTTTCCCACAGACGGCGCCAAATTGTGTGGGTATTTCCGATCACACTGCCAACTTAGTAATCAGCTGGAGAGTACTGCAGAATAGATGGCACCTGGCGTGACCTGCAACAGAAAGAGAAGATTCCGGCGGGATGGTTTGTCCACCCGAGGGCACTCCGACGATCAAGTCAGTATATCTCTCAAAGATAATCAATAGTGCTAAACTCACTATTCAAAATATGAATTGCGTACCTTAGACCCATCGAGGGTGCCTTTCTTTTATAATTACCTCAATCCTAGTCCCCATAGAAGCCTAGCTTCAATGGCCTTCTGTTCAGTGCTTATCCAAGACTCTCCAATAGATAAAGATAAACTCCCTAAGAGTGTTATCCTTATCCATGCTAAAGTCTTTCCTCATTCTAGGACTTCCTTGTGCCTTATCCGCTTATCTCGGATTTTGATATCTTCGAAGATAACCTCGGCCTAACCGAGATCACCTTGGCGTCATAACCTGGACACATGGCACCTCGGCTGACACGTTGGCGTCACATTGGCCATGTGTTGGGACTCAGAAAATATATCTCCACATATACAAAAATCCAGATTTCTTAGATTTTCTCAGATAAATCAAAATTGAACATCCAGATTTTTTTCTTCAATATTTTCTCAGATTTCTCAGATTTTTGTATATATACATATATATCAGATTTGTAAAACGAAGAAGAGATCCGGACTCCAAACAAGTTTCAAAAAATCTGAGATATATATATACACATATTAACACTTTGAACATCCAAATGGTAAATCAAAATTGACTAAAAATTAGATCAATACAGCTCCAAAGCGAACCGCACGAATTTGTGAAGCTAATTTATTCAAATCCCCATAGATCAAAGGCTTGATACAATGTTTCAACAGACGAACAAACGAGGTTGTTGGCGGAGGCGGAGGCGGAGGCAGAGGCAGAGGCGGTGGGCTGGCGAAAAGTGAGGGCTGCGATGGTGGATCTGCCTTCCTTCTTCTCCCGTCTTCCTTCCTTCTTCTCCTCTGGTTTTTGTTTCGTTTTTTTTTTTTTTTTTAAATTGAAATTTCCTCCGAAACAACGTCGTTCTGGGGGTGCCGCAGGATTGTGCAGCCGAGGATCCGGACTTATTGGGACCAGTCCTACCTTCTCTCTGATGTTGATGTTGATGTCCTCCTATACTATAAAAATTCTGAGAACTCCTAAATCTACATCCATCTCTACCTCTTATAGAATAGCTCCTACCTTGAGTGGCAGAGTAGACAAATGGAAATTCTGAGGCCTGAGTATGCTTAAGTGAAGACTCAACATGGATAGATTCAGAGCAAAGTAGAGCAGACATTTCTTCCATGGAGATGGGACCAGATCTGACCCTAATAGTAGTTTTGAAAGCATTATACTCTTTTAGTAAACCATTGAGAACTAACAAGATCAAATCCTCTTCATCCACAGGTGATGAGGCTAAAGCAAGATGATCTGAAATAGATTGGAATTGATTCAAGTAGTCTCCCATTGATAAGCCTTTTTTAACAATTCGACTGAATTTGTTTTTCAACTGATGAATATGAGATCTTGAAAGAGAGGTGAATCTCTTTGCAATAACATTCTAGACCTCATGACTTGATTGACAATGAATCACAAAGATATAAACAGATGATGATAATGTTGCAGTTATACAACTCAAAAGATGGCTATCAATGGTGATCCACTGTGTATATGCAGGATTCAAAACTTCATAATTACTAGAATCAAGAATGACAGAAGGAGGACAAACCTCTAATCCATCAATGTATCCAAGAAGCTTCGTAGCATTTAGTATGTTGTGTAATTGAGTTTTCCAAACAATATAATTTGTTGAATCAAGCTTTGTTGGTACAAAAGCATTGAGATTAGAAATCGATAATGTCAGTTTGCAGGTAAAGAAGATGAAAAACTTGAAGTCATGGAGATTGTTGCAGGTGTGAGACTAGGGTTTGGTATGGCCATTGAAGGGCCTTTTGCTCGTAGGAGCTTTGGGCTCTAATACCATAAAGAAACTAAAATCTATTTCATTGATTAAATATTCCGGAGATACATGAGGCATTATATAGACATGTGATAAAATTAACCATAACTACTAACCTAACCATAACTACTTGCTAACCATAGTTCTAACAGACTAATTGATAACTCAAGCTTAATGCTATTTGAGGTTGCAGCTCTGATTGAGATTGAGCTGTCATACTTGAGGCATCGACTGAGCTGCAGCTTTTACCGGCCTGCACCTGATGAATGATGATGAGCTGGATCAATTACCTTATCAATAGTTATGTGTTATTGGATAATAATTGTCCAATTTAATAAAATTATTCTTAAATTTGTAATTAATGCCTTATTTAATTAGTCAACAAATAACAAAAAATAATGATAATAATAACAAAGAGAGGAATGCTAAGATGCACAAATAGTCCAATGATAAAGAGATATGTCTTAGAATGAATTGTAAATTTAGATATTTTAAGGTAAAGCTTTTAGTATTGTTTGTTTATCTTAATTGATATGACTTACAAGTGATTGTACATATTATTCAAAATTTACTCTAATCCTACCTTAAAAGATTTCTCATTAGTCAAAACAAAATAGCAAAGCTTCTCTCCAGTTGGGCCCATGGCCCCAATTCCAATAATCTGATTAATTCATTTTGTAGGTTTTTATGTATAGATAGTCTATGAAAAAAGTCATATCGATCGGATGGTTGAAGCCATATTTGTTTTCAAATAAATAGATGATTTAGTTTTAAAATGGTAAATTACACTTTTCAATCTTATAGTTTGTCTTCAATTTTATTTTGGTTCCTATTGTTTTAAATTGAATAATTTGATTCCTACATTTAAGTCTAGTTTCAATTTAATATTTCTGTCCAAATTTCTATTAATTGTTTTTTTTGCATATGCACCTTACGAAACTAACAAATGTCCCAAAATTACTTTATGCGCCAAAGATGTGTCAAAAATAATAAAAGGGCATATGGCTAATTAAAAGCATTTCTAATGCTAAAATGCTAAAATGGATACGTAAAGTTAAATTTTGGTATTGCTATAGTGTAGAAATGTTAAATTTTAGCAATGTTAGAGCATTTCCAAAGATGATCAATGGACGCACTTAGATCTGGGAATTAAAGAAGATGATGGATGAATAGTTGGGTGAAAGGAGAAGCAAAGAAGCTAGAGAGAGAAAGTTTAAATCCCCAATTTCACCTCTCCTAAAACAATGAAGTCTAGAGAAAGGCAATTGAATTCTAATTGTCTTGAGGAAGTTATGGGTGGGTGCTGTCACGGACTTAGACTTCACAAGCCTACCGTGCGGCCTTAGATGTCTCCAACCCTCTTGGTTGCACCTAAGTCAGCCTTACCCACTCAACCACACTAAGACACACAAGATTTAGGTGGAAGAATGCCTTCACTATACAAGATATCTTTACAAGTATAGTCGTGTACAAAGCTTACAAGGCTCTCACACTCACACTCACAAGTGCCTCACTCTTAGAGCTCTCTTGGATCTCCTGGCCTTCGATGCCTTACAAATGAGACCCCTCACCCTTTTATAGCCATCCTCCTCTCCATTGGACGGCCCAGATCATTTTGATCCAAGGGCTACAAGCACTCATCTAGAACATTCCATAGAACTATCTATGAGGATTTACTAGGAATTTACTGAGTAATTAATTGAGAATTTATTGAATAATTTACTGAGAATTTCTTGGGAATTAAATTAGTAATTTACTAAGAATTTTGTAAGTAATTTACTGGGAATTTATTGAAAATTTTCTAAGTAATTTACTTTATAATTTACAGAGAATTTTCTTGGAATTTACTGAGTAATTTAATGAGAATTTACTGAGTAATTTACCATGTAATTTACTGGGAATTTACTGAGTGATTTACTCAGAATTTACTAAGTAATTTAATTTGCAATTTACTGCGTAAAGTTCTGAGTAATTTACTGAGATTTTATTGAGTAATTTACCGTGAAATTATGAAAAATTTACTTCGAATTTTCTAAATAATTTACTGATGATCTATTAGGAATTTACTGAGTAATTAATTGGGAAGTTACTGAAGAATTTATTGAGAATTTCTTGGGAATTTAATTACTAATTTACTGAGAATTTACTAAGTAATTTACTGAGAATTTACTGGGAATTTGTTGAGAATTTTCTATGTAATTTACTTTGTAATTTACGGAGAATTTTCTTGGAATTTACTGAGTGATTTACTCGGAATTTACTAAGTAATTTACGTAGCAATTTACTGGGTAATGTTCTGAGTAATTTACTAAGATTTTATTGAGTAATTTACCATGAAATTATGAAAAATTTACTTCGAATTTTCTAAATAACTTACTGTGGATTTACTAGAAATTTATTGAATAATTTACTGAGAATTTACTAAGTAATTTACTGAGAATTTACAGGGAATTTATTGAGAATTTTCAAAGTAATTTACTTTATAGTTTACTGAGAATTTTCTGAATAATTTAATGAGAATTTACTGGGTAATTTACCGAGTAATTTACTGGGAATTTACTGAGTGATTTACTCGGAATTTACTGAGTAATTTACTTAGCAATTTACGGCGTAATGTTCTGAGTAATTTACTGAGAATTCAATGAGTAATTTACTGAGATTTTATTGAGTAATTTACCGTGAAATTATGAAAAATTTACTTCGAATTTTCTAAATAATTTACTGTGGATTTGCTAGGAATTTACTGAGTAATTAATTGAGAATTTATCGAATAATTTTCTGAGAATTTCTTGGGAATTTAATTAGTAATTAACTGAGAATTTACTAAATAATTTACTGAGAATTTACTGGAAATTTATTGAGAATTTTCTAAGTAATTTACTTTGTAATTTACTGAAAAATTTCTGAGTAATTTAATGAGAATTTACTGAGTAATTTACCGAGTAATTTAATGGGTATTTACTGAGTGATTTACTCGGAATTTTCTGAGTAATTTACTTAGCAATTTTCTGGGTACTGTTCTGAGTAATTTACTGACAATTCAATGAGTAATTTACTGAGATTTTATTGAGTAATTTACCCTGAAATTATGAAAAATTTACTTCGAATTTTCTAAGTAATTTACTGAGGATTTACAAGGAATTTACTAGTAATTAATTGAGGATTTACTGTATAATTTTCTGAAAATTTCTTGGGAATTTAATTAGAAATTTGCTGAGAATTTTGCTAAGTAATTTACTGAGAATTTACTGGGAATTTATTGAGAATTTTCTAAGTAATTTACTTTTTAATTTACGGAGAATTTTCTGAGTAATTTAATGAGAATTTACTGAGTAATTTACTGAGTAATTTACTGGGAATTTACTGAGTGATAAAATCGAAAATTGCTAGGTAATTTACTTAGCAATTTACTGGATAATGTTCTGAATAATTTACTGAGAATGCAATGTGTGATTTTTTGAGATTTTATTGCGTGATTTACCGTGAAATTGTGAAAAATTTACTTCGAATTTTCTAAGTAATTTACTGAGGATTTACTAGAAATTTACTGAGTAATTAATTGAGAATTTACCGAATAATTTTTTGAGAATTTCTTGGGAATTCAATTAGTAATTTACTGAGAATTTACGGGGAATTTATTGAGAACTTTCTAAGTAATTTACTTTCTAATTTACTTAGAATTTTCTGGGAATTTACTGAGTAATTTAATGAGAATTTATTGAGTAGTTTTTCGAGTAGTTTACTGGGAATTTACTGAGTGATTTACTTAGAATTTACTAAGTAATTTAATTTGCAATTTACTGGGTGATGTTCTGGGTAATTTACTGAGATTTTATTGAGTAATTTACCGTCAAATTATGAAAAATTTACTTCGAATTTTGTAAACAATTTACTGAGGATTTATTAGGAATTTACCGAGTAATTAATTGGGAAGTTACTGAAGAATTTATTGAGAATTTCTTTGGAATTTAATTAGTAATTTTTTGAGAATTTAGTAAGGAATTTACTGAGAATTTACTGGGAATTTGTTGAGAATTTTCTATGTAATTTACTTTGTAATTTACTGAGAATTTTCTAGGAATTTACTGAATGATTTACTCGAAATTTACTAATTTATTTACTTTGCAATTTACTGGGTAATGTTCTGAGTAATTTACTGAGATTTTATTGAGTAATTTACCGGGAAATTATGAAAAATTTGCTTCAAATTTTCTAAATAATTTACTGAGGATTTACTGGGAATTTATTGAGATTTTTCTAAGTAATTTACCTTATAGTTTACTGGGAATTTTCTGAGTAATTTAATGAGAATTTACTGGGTAATTTACCGAGTAATTTACTGGGAATTTACTGAGTGATTTTCTCGGAATTTACTAAGTAATTTACTTAGAAATTTACGGGGTAATGTTCTGAGTAATTTACTGAGAATTCAATGAGTAATTTACTGAGATTTTATTGAGTAATTTACCGTGAAATTATGAAAAATTTTCTTCGAATTTTCTAAATAATTTACTGAGGATTTACTAGAAATTTACTGAGTAATTAATTGAGAATTTACCGAATAATTTCCTTAGAATTTCTTAGGAATTTAATTAGTAATTTATGGAGAATTTATGGGGAGATTATTGAGAACTTTCTAAGTAATTTACTTTCTAATTTACTGAGAATTTTTGGGAAATTTACTGAGTAATTTAATTAGAATTTACTGAGTAATTTACCGAGTAATTTACTAGGAATTTACTGAGTGATTTACTCGGAATTTATTGAGTAATTTACTGAGCAATTTACTGTGTAATGTTCCGAGTAATTTACTTAGAATTCAATGAGTAGTTTACTGAGATTTTATTGAGTAATTTACCTTGAAACTATGAAAAATTTACTTTAAATTTTCTAAATAATTTGCTGAGGATTTATTAGGAATTTGCTGAGTAATTAATTGAGAAGTTACTGAAGAATTTATTGAGAATTTCGTGGGAATTTAATAAGTAATTTACTGAGAATTTACTGGGAATTTATTGAGAATTTTCTAAGTAATTTACTTTGTAATTTACCAAGAATTTTCTGGGAATTACAGAGTAATTTAGTTGAAATTTACTAAGTCATTTACTTACCAATTTACTGAGATTTTATTGAGAATTTTCTAAGTAATTTACTTTGTAATTTTCTGAGTAATTTAATGGGAATTTACTGAGTAATTTACCGAGTAATTTACTGGTGATTTACTCAGAATTTTCTGAGTAATTTACTTAGCAATTTACTGGGTAATGTTCTGAGTAATTTACTAAGAATTCAATGAGTAATTTACTGAGATTTTATTGATTAATTTACTGTGAAATTATGAAAAATTTACTTCGAATTTTCTCAGTAATTTACTAAGGATTTACAAGGAAATCACTGAGTAATTAATTGTGGATTTACTGAATAATTTTCTGAAAATTTCTTGGGAATTTAATTAGGAATTTGCTGAGAATTTTGCTAAGTAATTTATTGAGAATTTACGGCGAATTTATTGAGAATTTTCTAAGTAATTTACGGAGAATTTTCGGAGTAATTTAATGAGAATTTACTGAGTAATTTACTGGGAATTTACTGAGTTATTTACTCGAAATTTCTCAGTAATTTACTTAGCAATTTACTGGATAATGTTCTGAATAATTTACTGGGAATTCAATGAGTGATTTACTGAGATTTTATTGAGTAATTTACCGTGAAATTATGAAAAATTTACTTCGAATTTTTTAAGTAATTTACTAAGGATTTACTAGAAGTTTACTGAGTAATTAAATGAGAATTTGCTGAATAATTTACTGAGAATTTCCTTGGAATTTAATTAGTAATTTACTGAGAATTTACTGGGAATTTGTTGAGAATTTTCTAAGTAATTTACTTTGTAATTTACTGACTAATTTAATGAGAATTTACTGGGCAATTTACTGGGAATTTACTGAGTGATTTACTGAGAATTGACTGTGTAATTTAATTTGCAATTTACTAGGTGATGTTCTGAGTAATTTACTGAGATTTTATTGAGTAATTTACCATGAAACTATGAAAAATTTACTTCAAATTTTCTAAATAATTTACTGAGGATTTATTAGGAATTTACTGAGTAATTAATAGGGAAGTTACTGAAGAATTTATTGAGAATTTCTTGGGAATTTAATTAGTAATTTACTGAAAATTTACTAAGTACTTTACTGAGAATTTACTGGGAATTTGTTGAGAATTTTCTATGTAATTTACTTTGTAATTTACTGAGAATTTTCTGGGAATTTACTGTGCGTTTTACTCGGAATTTACTAAGTAATTTACTTAGCAATTTACTGGGTAATGTTCTGAGTAATTTACTGAGATTTTATTGAGTAATTTACCATGAAATTATGAAAAATTTACTTCAAATTTTCTAAATAATTTACTGAGGTTTTATTAGGAATTTACTGAGTATCTAATTGGGAAGTTACTGAAGAATTTATTGAGAATTTCTTGGGAATTTAATTAGTAATTTACTAAGAATTTACTGGAAATTTGTTGAGAATTTTCTATGTAATTTACTTTGTAATTTACTGAGAATTTTCTGGGAATTTACTGTGCGTTTTACTCGGAATTTACTAAGTAATTTACTTAGCAATTTACTGGGTAATGTTCTGAGTAATTTACTTAGATTTTATTGAGTAATTTACCGTGAAATTTTGAAAAATTTACTTCGAATTTTCTAAATAATTTACTGAGGATTTACTTGGAATTTACTGAATAATTTACAGAGAACTTACTAAGTAATTTATTGAGAATTTACTCGGAATTTATTGAGAATTTCCAAAGTAATTTACTTTATAGTTTACTGAGAATTTTCTGAGTAATTTAATGACAATTTACTGGGTAATTTACCAAGTAATTTACTAGGAATTTACTGAGTGATTTACTCGAAATTTACTAAGTAATTTACTTAACAATTTACTGGGTAATGTTCTGAGTAATTTGCTGAGAATTCAATGAGTAATTTACTGAGATTTTATTGAGTAATTTACCGTGAAATTATGAAAAGTTTACTTCGAATTTTCTAAATAATTTACTGAGGATTTACTAGGAATTTAATAAGTAATTAATTGAGAATTTACCGAATAATTTTCTGAGAATTTCTTGGGAATTTAATTAGTAATTTACTGAGAATTTACGGGGAGATTATTGAGAACTTTCAAAGTAATTTACTTTCTAATTTACTAAGAATTTTTGCGGAATTTACTTAGTAATTTAATGAGAATTTACTGAGTGATTTACTCAAAATTTACTGAGTAATTTATTGAGCAATTTACTGTGTAATGTTCCAAGTAATTTACTGAGAATTCAATGAATAATTTACTGAGAAATTTAATAAGTAATTAATTGAGAACTTACCGAATAATTTTCTGAGAATTTACGGGGAGATTATTGAGAACTTTCAAAGTAATTTACTTTCTAATTTACTAAGAATTTTTGCGGAATTTACTTAGTAATTTAATGAGAATTTACTGAGTGATTTATGAGTGATTTACTGAGTAATTTATTGAGCAATTTACTGTGTAATGTTGCGAGTAATTTACTGAGAATTCAATGAATAATTTACTGAGATTTTATTGACTAATTTACCGTGAAACTATGAAAAATTTACTTTGAATTTTCTAAATAATTACTGAGGATTTATTAGGAATTTATTGAGTAATTGATTGAGAAGTTACTGAAGAATTTATTGAGAATTTTGTGGGAATTTAATTAGTAATTTACTGAGAATTTACTAAGTAATGTACTGAGAATTTTTTGGGAATTTATTGAGAATTTTCTAAGTAATTTACTTTGTAATTTACTAAGAATTTTTTGGAAATTTACTGAGTAATTTAGTCGAAATTTACTAAGTAATTTACTTACCAATTTACTGAGATTTTATTGAGTAATTTACCGTGAAATTACGAAAAATTTACTTCGAATTTTCTTCATAATTTGCTGAGGATTTACTACGAATTTACTGAATAATTTACTGAGAATTTCTTGGGAATGTAATTAGTAATTAACTGAGAAATTACTAAATAATTTACTGAGAATTTACTGAGAATTTATTGAGAATTTTCTAAGTAATTTACTTTGTAATTTACTGAAAATTTTCTGTGTAAATTAATGAGAATTTACCGAGTAATTTATTGGATATTTACTGAGTGACTTACTCGGAATTTTCTGAGCAATTTACTTAGCAATTTACTGGGTAATGTTCTGAGTAATTTACTGATAATTCAATGAGTAATTTACTGAGATTTTATTGAGTAATTTACCGTGAAATTTTGAAAAATTTACTTCGAATTTTCTAAGTAATTTACTGAGGATTTACAAGGAATTTACTAAGTAATTAATTGAGAATTTACTGAATAATTTTCTGAAAATTTCTTGGGAATTTAATTAGGAATTTTCTGAGAATTTTGCTAAGTAATTTACTGAGAATTTATTGAGAATTTTCTAAGTTATTTACTTTTTAATTTACGGAGAATTTTCAGAGTAATTTAGTGGGAATTTACTAAGTGATTTACTCGAAATTTGCTAGGTAATTTACTTAGCAATTTACTGGGTAATGTTCTGAACAATTTACTGAGAATTCAATGAGTGATTTACTGAGATTTTATTGAGTAATATACCGTGAAATTATTAAAAATTTACTTCGAATTTTTTAAGTAATTTGCTGAGGATTTACTAGGAATTTACTGAGTAATTAATTGAGAATTTGCTGAATAATTTACTGAGAATTTCCTTGGAATTTAATTAGTAATTTGCTGGAAATTTATTGTGAATTTTCTAAGTAATTTACTTTATAATTTACTGAGATTTTTTAGGGAATTTACTGAGTTATTTAACGTGAATTTACTGGGAATTTACTGAGTGATTTACTCGAAATTTACTAAGTAATTTACTTAGAAATTTGTTGGGTAATGTTCTGAGTAATTAACTGAGAATTCAATGAGTAATTTACTGAGATTTTATTGAGTAATTTACCGTGAAATTATGAAAAATTTACTTCAAAATTTCTAAATAATTTACTGAGGATTTATTAGGAATTTCCTGAGTAATTAATTGGGAAGTTACTGAAGAATTTATTGAGAATTTCTTAGGAATTTAACTAGTAATTTACTGAGAATTTACTGGGAATTTGTTGAGAATTTTCTATGTAATTTACTTTGTAATTTACTGAGAATTTTCTGGGAATTTACTGAAAGATTTATTCAGAATTTACTAAGTAATTTACTTAGCAATTTACTGGGTAATGTTTTGAGTAATGTACTGAGATTTTATTGAGTAATTTACCGTGAAATTATGAAAAATTTACTTCGAATTTTCTAAATAATTTACTGAGGATTTACTAAATAATTTACTGAGAACTTAATAAGTAATTTACTGAGAACTTTCAAAGTAATTTACTTTATAGTTTACTGAGAATTTTCTAAGTAATTTAATGAGAATTTACTGGGTAATTTACCGAGTAATTTACTGGGAATTTACTGAGTGATTTACTCGGAATTTACTAAGTAATTTACTTAGCAATTTACTGGGTAATGTTCTGAACAATTTACTGAGAATTCAATGAGTGATTTACTGAGATTTTATTGAGTAATTTACCGTGAAATTATGAAAAATTTACTTCGAATTTTCTAAATAATTTACTGAGGATTTACTAGGAATTTATTGAGTAATTAATTGAGAATTTACCGAATAATTTTCTGAGAATTTCTTGGGAATTTAATTAGTAATTTACTGAGAATTTACAGAGAGATTATTGAGAACTTTCAAAGTAATTTACTTTCTAATTTACTGAGAATTTTTGGGAAATTTACTACGTAATTTAATAAGAATTTATTGAGTAATTTACCGAGTAATATACTGGGAATTTACTGAGTGATTTACTCGAAATTTACTGAGTAATTTACTGTGTAATGTTCTGAGTAATTTACTGAGAATTCAATGAGTAATTTACTGAGATTTTATTGAGTAATTTACCGTGAAACTCTGAAAAATTTACTTTGAATTTTCTAAACAATTTACTGAGGATTTATTAGGAATTTATTGAGTAATTAATTGGGAAGTTACTGAAGAATTTATAGAGAATTTCTTGGGAATTTAATTAGTAATTTACTGGGAATTTGCTGGGAATTTGTTGAGAATTTTCTATGTAATTTACTTTGAAATTTACTGAGAATTTTCTGGGAATTTACTGAGTGATTTACTCGGAATTTACTAAGTAATTTACTTAGTTCTGAGCAATTTACTGAGATTTTATTGAGTAATTCACCGTGAAATTATGAAAAATTTACTTCGAATTTTCTAAATAATTTGTTGAGGATTTACTAGGAATTTACTGAATAATTTACTGAGAACTTACTAAGTAATTTACTGAGAATTTACTAGAAATTTATTGAGAATTTTCAAAGTAATTTACTTTATAGTTTACTGAGAATTTTCTGAGTAATTTAATGAGAATTTATTGGGTAATTTACTGAGTAATTTACTCGGAATTTACTAAGTAATTTACTTAGCAATTTACTGGGTAATGTTCTGAGTAATTTACGGAGAATTCAATGAGTAATTTTCTGAGATTTTATTGAGTAATTTACTGTGAAATTATGAAAAATTTACTTCGAATTTTCTAAATAATTTTCTGAGGATTTACTTGGAATTTACTGAGTAATAATTGAGAAGTTACTGAAGAATTTATTGAGAATTTCGTGGGAATTTAATTAGTAATTTACTGAGAATTTACTAGGAATTTATTGAGAATTTTCTAAGTAATTTACTTTGTAATTTACTAAGAATTTTCTGTGAATTTACTGAGTAATTTTGTCAAAATTTACGAAGTAATTTACTTGCCAATTTACTGAGATTTTATTGAGTAATTTACCGTGAAATTATGAAAAATTTACTTCGAATTTTCTAAATAATTTGCTGAGGATTTACTAGGAATTTACTGAATAATTTACTGAGAATTTCTTGAGAATTTAATTAGTAATTAACTTAGAATTTACTGGGAATTTATTGAGAATTTTCTAAGTAATTTACTTTGTAATTTTCTGAATATTTTCTGAGTAATTTAATGAGAATTTGCTGAGTAATTTACCGAGTAATTTACTGGGTATTTACTGAGTGATTTACTCGGAATTTTCTAAGTAATTTACTTAGCAATTTACTGGGTAATGTTCTGAGTAATTTACTAAGAATTCAATGAGTAATTTACTGAGTAATTTACTTCAAATTTTCTAAGTAATTTACTAAGGATTTACAAGGAAATTAGTGAGTAATTAATTGAGGATTTACTGAATAATTTTCTGAAAATTTCTTGGGAATTTAATTAGGAATTTGCTGAGAATTTTGCTAAGTAATTTACTGAGAATTTACTGGAAATTTATTGAGAATTTTCTAAGTAATTTACGGAGAATTTTCGGAGTAATTTAATGAGAATTTACTGAGTAATTTACCAAGTAATTTACTGGGAATTTACTGAGTGATTTACTCGGAATTTGCTCGGTAATTTACTTAGCAATTTACTGGATAATGTTCTGAATAATTTACTGAGAATTCAATGAGTGATTTACTGAGATTTTATTGAGTAATTTACCGTGAAATTATGAAAAATTTACTTCAAATTTTTTAAGTAATTTACTGAGGATTTACTAGGAATTTTCTAAGTAATTAATTGAGAATTTGCTGAATAATTTACTGAGAATTTCCTTGGAATTTAATTTGTAATTTACTGAGAATTTACTAAGTAATTTACTTAGAATTTACTGGGAATTTATTAGGAATTTTCTAAGTAATTTACTTTGTAATTTGTTGAGATTTTTCTGTGAATTTGCTGAGTTATTTAATGTGAATTTACTGAGTAATTTACGGAACAATTTACTGGGAATTTACTGAGTGATTTACTTGAAATTTAATAAGTAATTTACTTAGAAATTTTTTGGGTAATGTCACGACCCGAACCCGCCCCCATGGGTTAAGGACGTAGCCGGCCAGTAATCCTGAGATTACCTACAGCCTCAAACCAGAATAGACATAAGTCAACAGAGTAGAGGGGCCGAACGGAAGCAATAATCAATAACTTTGTCCATAGAGCCGTGCTTATATGCACTTCAAAACAAACCAAACTCATATACGTTAATAACCCATGTCAAAAGTACAGTACCATAAAATTCCTTACAACCAGGATCATCTAATTAAGTCAACCCATGACAGACTATTTATAGATATACATAAAGTCCTTGCCGGTAAGACAAAATATAATTACATAGCAAAAAGGGCAAGGATAGGTCTCAAGAGTGAGACGCAAGGCTGACTTCCTCAAAACTTGTATTTTTCCCTAGCAGACTTCACTGGGGCTGGGTTTGGACTTCCCTTGGCTCACCTACAAACACATGAATGAGCGTGAGCGATAGCCCAGTGAATAATATCAAACACAGTTCGTTTATATCAAAACGGCCTTTGGCCCATTCGTTTATATCAAAACGGCCTTTGGCCCATTCGTTTATATCAAAACGGCCTTTGGCCCATTCGTTTATATCAAAACGGCCTTTGGCCCATTCGTTTATATCAAAACGGCCTTTGGCCCATTCGTTTATATCAAAACGGCCTTTGGCCCATTCGTTTATATCAAAACGGCCTTTGGCCCATTCGTTTATATCAAAACGGCCTTTGGCCCATTCGTTTATATCAAAACGGCCTTTGGCCCATTCGTTTATATCAAAACGGCCTTTGGCCCATTCGTTTATATCAAAACGGCCTTTGGCCCATTCGTTTATATCAAAACGGCCTTTGGCCCATTCGTTTATATCAAAACGGCCTTTGGCCCATTCGTTTATATCAAAACGGCCTTTGGCCCATTCGTTTATATCAAAACGGCCTTTGGCCCATTCGTTTATATCAAAACGGCCTTTGGCCCATTCGTTTATATCAAAACGGCCTTTGGCCCATTCGTTTATATCAAAACGGCCTTTGGCCCATTCGTTTATATCAAAACGGCCTTTGGCCCATTCGTTTATATCAAAACGGCCTTTGGCCCATTCGTTTATATCAAAACGGCCTTTGGCCCATTCGTTTATATCAAAACGGCCTTTGGCCCATTCGTTTATATCAAAACGGCCTTTGGCCCATTCATTCATGTCAAACGGCCTTTGGCCCATTCATTTATATCAAAACGGCCTTTAGCCCATTATCTCTATCAAAACGACCTCTGGTCCAATCATTCATTCGTATCAGGCTTTTGTCCAGGATCCCAATTAGCAAATTCACAAGGCTTATAAGGGAATAACAAGTAGACATTCACAAGCTTTTAAATATTGATATTACTCACAGTGATCGGCTTGTGGATTTGCCCTGGAACTTGACCCTACACAGTTCATGAGCACAAAAGGGTCACTAACAGTTCAATCCGTTCTTTAATTCACATATCTCTCTTTAGGCTTAATTCACATTTCATTAGCTCATTTACAATGCTTACCATATGCCTAAGAGTGCTTACAAGTGAAATAGAACGGAAAACAAAACACAGAACGAGCATACAAAATTTCAGAGAACAGGGTCCCCGCTCGAGCGTCAACTTATCCGCTCGAGCGGACCCTTAAGGCCTGCAAAAGTACTGGTTGCATGAAAAATACGCTCGAGCGTGTGATAGAGAGCTCGAGCAGAAGGCCTGTCTACAAAAGCTCCCCGCTCGAGCGTGAGATGTCTCGCTCGAGCGGAAATCCAACTCTGCAAAAAGTGCTAGGAGCACAATTTTCCCGCTTGAGCGGCCCTTCCCCCGCTCGAGCGGACATAAAAAATCTGGGTTTTCCAGATTAAGTTCTTGAGCTCCAATTCAATTTCCCAGCTACCATTCTTGCATGCAAAGGCTCAAATCTCAAATATAATCATACTAACATGGTTCCTTTGCAAGATTATAGCATTATGAAGTTCAATTTCTTGATTTACCTACATGCATGTCCCAAAACATGACAAACTCATCACCCATATAACAAATTCTTGCATTCAAGCTCATATCTTTAATTATTTGAACATGCAAGGCCATCTTGACTTCATTTCCATTTCAAAGATGCAAATGGTGCCAAAACTCAACAAAACCAAGCTTGCATGCATGATCAACTTCAATTTTTGCTTAATTGATATGGTACATGCCAGATTATGCAACTTATGGCAATTCAACAGAATTTTTATGCATGCATGGTCATATCTCATCAAGACTAATTTAAATCATACTCTTAATCATACTCTTAATCATACTCTTAAGTCAATGGCTTACCTAAAAGCTTAATTCTCACAATTTAAGGTAAATTCTCGAGCTAGCCTTCAAGATCACCAAGCTTTTAGGACCAAAATCTCAATTTCCTTCACCCTCTCTCTCTTAGCCGATCCTCTCTCAAGTCTAAGAGTTTTTCATCAGCCAAATGAAGCTTAAAAGGAGAGAAATGAGGGTGTAGTTGACCCTTAATAAGCACCCACTCAACATTATTTTATAATAAAACAATTGGGTACTTAATTTATCAATTTAATCAGTCTAAATTGACCAGGATAAATTTTCAATTAAATTTCACCGTAGGTATGACACTAATTCATTAATTAAATCAATGTAATCTGGCCTGAATCAGTTTTTTTTTCAATTAAATTTCACCGTAGGCTCTAAAAATTATGCCAATCACAGTGGCGTAATCAATTTCGGGTTCTGTGGCCGGTAAGGCCCTCAATTTAATTTCCAAAGCAGATTATTCAAACAGATGTTCTTACGGTGAACAGATACGAATTCAAAATCACATATTATCACATAATGGCACACAAAATCATGCTAAACACATAACCATAAACAAATTAAGGACCAATTTAGCATAATACAGAACAGGGGTATCACAGGTAATGTTCTAAGTAATTTCTGAGAAGTCAATGATTAATTTACTGAGATTTCCTTGAGTAATTTACCGTGAAATTATGAAAAATTTACTTCGATTTTTCTAAGTAATTTAGTGAGGATTTACTAGAAATTTACTGAGTAATTAATTGAGAATTTAGCGAATAATTTTCTGAGAATTTCTTGGGAATTTAATTTGTAATTTATTGAGAATTTACGGGGAATTTATTACGAACTTTCTAAGTAATTTACTTTATAATTTACTGAGAATTTTCTTGGAATTTACTGACTAATTTAATGAGAATTTACTGTGTAATTTACCGGGTACTTTACTGGGAATTTACTGAGTGATTTACTGAGAATTTACTAAGTAATTTAATTTGCAATTTACTAGGTGATTGTAACAACCCTCACCTTACTCTTGTCATACTTGCATACATTCTTGCATGATCTTGCTTTGTTATGATTAATTTGAAGGTTTTGTCTTGCCTTGATTTGCTTACAGTTGCTTGCATGTTTTTGTTCTTTGCTTGGTGTGTGTGTGGCCGAGGTCGCCTTGAGCTTAGTTCGCCTTTGAACCTTTGCACTTAGAACTGTTTTGAGACCTTGGTCGACCCCCACCTACACCTCGGGCGTTTATTGCCGAGATGTCTCGCACTCAGTGAACCTTGTCCGCAGGCAGGTATGGCCTAGGCCGAGATGTGGCACACCCCGGCCAAGGTGTGGCACAGCTTAGTCAAGTGTCGTCCTCCCTAGCCGATGTTTTGTTATCCTGTTGCCGGATCCTTGATTTGAGCCGATGTCATTCCTTGCCGAAGTGGCTACCCGAGTTTGTTGCATACGCTTTGTCAGAGACTTGTCTCATCTATCAATCACCTTTTTGAGTTGAGCCAACCCGGTAGCACCACGTGTCCGAGCTAGTTGTTAAGACAGCCGGCAGACCTAGAAACAAATCATTTTGTCTCAAATCTTTGCCAGTGGAGCCGACCATTATTGTTGAGGTAAAGACAAGACAGATGGAGGATAACTTCCTCAAGAAAATAGCCGAGGAAATTGGCACA
>NW_021026654.1:643775-677252 GCF_004153795.1 Camellia sinensis
CTTCTATTTTTCTAAATAATTTACTGAGGATTTACTAGGAATTTACTGAGTGATTTATTCGAAATTTACTAAGTAATTTACTTAGAAATTTATTGGGTAATGTTCTGAGTAATTTATTGAGAATTCAATGAGTAATTTACTGAGATTTTATTGAGTAATTTACCATGAAATTATGTAAAATTTACTTCGAATTTTCTAAGTAATTTACTGAGGATTTACAAGGAATTTACTAAGTAATTAATTGAGAATTTACTGAATAAATTTATGAAAATTTCTTTGGAATTTAATTAGGAATTTGCTTGAGAATTTACTAAGTAATTTACTGAGAATTTACTGGGAATTTATTGAGAATTTTCTAAGTAATTTACTTTATAATTTACTGAGATTTTTCTGGGAATTTACTGAGTTATTTAATGTGAATTTACTAGGAATTTACTGAGTGATTTACTCGAAATTTACTAAGTAATTTACTTAGAAATTTATTGGGTAATGTTCTGAGTAATTTACTGAGAATTCAATCAGTAATTTACTGAGATTTTATTGAGTAATTTACCGTGAAATTATGAAAAATTTACTTCGAATTTTCTAAGTAATTTACTGAGAATTTACAAGGAATTTACTAAGTAATTAATTGAGAATTTACTGAATAAATTTCTGAAAATTTCTTGGGAATTTAACTAGGAATTTGCTGAGAATTTTGCTAAGTAATTTGCTGAGAATTTACTGGGAATTTTTTGAGAATTTTCTAAGTAATTTACTTTTTAATTTACGGAGAATTTTCAGAGTAATTTAATGAGGATTTACTGAGTAATTTACCGAGTAATTTACTGGGAATTTGCTGAGTGATTTACTCAAAATTTGCTAGGTAATTTACTTAGCAATTTACTTGGTAATGTTCTGAATAATTTACATAGAATTCAATGAGTGATTTACTGAGATTTTATTGAGTAATTTTCCGTGAAATTATGAAAAATTTACTTCAAATTTTTTAAGTAATTTGCTGAGGATTTACTAGGAATTTACTGAGTAATTAGTTGAGAATTTGCTGAATAATTTACTGAGAATTTACTGGGAATTTTCTAAGTAATTTACTTTATAATTTGCTGAGATTTTTTTGGGAATTTACTGAGTTATTTAATGTGAATTTACTAGGAATTTACTGAGTAATTTACTCGAAATTTACTAATTAATTTACTTAGAAATTTATTGGGTAATGTTCTGAGTAATTTATTGAGAATTCAATGTAATTTGCCGTGAAATTATGAAAAATTTACTTCAAAATTTCTAAATAATTTACTGAGGATTTATTAGGAATTTACTGAGTAATTAATTGGGAAGTTACTGAAGAATTTACTGAGAATTTCTTGGGAATTTAATTAGTAATTTATTGAGAATTTACTAAGTAATTTACTGAGAATTTACTGGGAATTTGTTGAGAATTTTCTATGTAATTTACTTTGTAATTTACTGAGAATTTTCTGAGAATTTACTGAGAGATTTATTCGGAATTTACTAAATAATTTACTTAGCAATTTACTGGGTAATATTCTGAGTAATTTACTGGGATTTTATTGAGTAATTTACCGTGAAATTATGAAAAATTTACTTCGAATTTTCTAAGTAATTTACTGAGGATTTACAAGGAATTTACTAAGTAATTAATTGAGAATTTACTGAATAAATTTATGAAAATTTCTTTGGAATTTAATTAGGAATTTGCTGAGAATTTTGCTAAGAAATTTACTGAGAATTTACAACGAATTTTTTGAGAATTTTCTAAGTAATTTACTTTTTAATTTACGGAGAATTTTCAAAGTAATTTAATGAGGATTTACTGAGTAATTTACCGAGTAATTTATTGGGAATTTGCTGAGTGATTTACTCGAAATTTGCTAGGTAATTTACTTAGCAATTTACTGGGTAATGTTCTGAAAAATTTACTGACAATTCAATGAGTGATTTACTGAGATTTTATTGAGTAATTTACCGTGAAATTATGAAAAATTTACTTCGAATTTTTTAAGTAATTTGCTGAGGATTTACTAGGAATTTACTGAGTAATTAGTTGAGAATTTGCTGAATAATTTACTGAGAATTTACTGGGAATTTATTGAGAATTTTCTAAGTAATTTACTTTATAATTTACTGAGATTTTTTTGGGAATTTACTGAGTTATTTAATGTGAATTTACTAGGAATTTACTGAGTGATTTACTCGAAATTTACTAAGTAATTTACTTAGAAATTTATTTGGTAATGTTCTGAGTAATTTATTGAGAATTCAATGAGTAATTTACTGAGATTTTATTGAGTAATTTGCCGTGAAATTATGAAAAATTTACTTCGAAATTTCTAAATAATTTACTGAGGATTTATTAGGAATTTACTGAGTAATTAATTGGGAAGTTACTAAAGAATTTATTGAGAATTTCTTGGGAATTTAATTAGCAATTTATTGAGAATTTACTGGGAATTTGTTGAGAATTTTCTATGTAATTTACTTTGTAATTTACTGAGAATTTTCTGGGAATTTACTGAGACATTTATTCAGAATTTACTAAATAATTTACTCAGCAATTTACTGGGCAATATTCTAAGTAATTTACTGAGATTTTATTGAGTAATTTACCGTGAAATTATGTAAAATTTACTTCGAATTTTCTAGGTAATTTACTGAGGATTTACAAGGAATTTACTAAGTAATTAATTGAGAATTTACTGAATAAATTTCTGAAAATTTCTTGGGAATTTAATTAGAAATTTGCTGAGAATTTTGCTAAGTAATTTACTGAGAATTTACTGGGAATTTTTTGAGAATTTTCTAAGTAATTTACTTTTCAATTTACGGAGAATTTTCAGAGTAATTTAATGAGGATTTACTGAGTAATTTACCGAGTAATTTACTGGGAATTTGCTGAGTGATTTACTTGAAATTTGCTAGGTAATTTACTTAGGAATTTACTGGGTAATGTTCAAAATAATTTACTGAGAATTCAATGAGTGATTTACTGAGATTTTATTGAGTAATTTACTGTGAAATTATGAAAAATTTACTTCGAATTTTTTAAGTAATTTGCTGAGGATTTACTGGGAATTTACTGAGTAATTAGTTGAGAATTTGCTGAATAATTTACTGAGAATTTACTGGAAATTTATTGAGAATTTTCTAAGTAATTTACTTTATAATTTACTGAGATTTTTCTGGGAATTTACTGAGTTATTTAATGTGAATTTACTAGGAATTTACTGAGTGATTTACTCGAAATTTACTAAGTAATTTTCTTAGAAATTAATTGGGTAATGTTCTGAGTAATTTATTGAGAATTCAATGAGTAATTTACTGAGATTTTATTGAGTAATTTGCCGTGAAATTATGAAAAATTTACTTCGAAATTTCTAAATAATTTACTGAGGATTTATTAGGAATTTACTGAGTAATTAATTGGGAAGTTACTGAAGAATTTACTGAGAATTTCTTGGGAATTTAATTATTAATTTATTGAGAATTTACTAAGTAATTTACTGGAAATTTGTTGAGAATTTTCTATGTAATTTACTTTGTAATTTACTGAGAATTTTCTGGGAATTTACTGAGAGATTTATTCGGAATTTACTAAATAATTTACTTAGCAATTTACTGGGATTCAGAAAATGACAACTGTTGGAATGTTGGCGGTTCGAGTCTCCGCAAGAGCGGATCAAATTGTTCTACAACGAATTATCGTCATGAATGGCACTTGATAGCGTCACGAATAGTGCCTACCATGACATTAAAGTGTCACTGAAAGGTTTTAGTCTTGATGGTGTAATGACACTTAAAAGTGTCACTAACTCTTTTTTTAATGGCGCTTGATAGTGCCACAAATAATATCTACCATGACATTAAAATGTCATTGAAAGTTTTCAGCCATGATGGTGCAGTGGCACTTGCAAGTATCTACCGTGGCACTCGTATCTGTCGTGGCATCGATAGAAGTGGCACTTGTTCAAAATGCCACAAGACCAAAAAATGTCATTAGAAGAATAGTTTTGTGACACTTTCAAATGTCATTAAACTAAGAAAATGTTGTAGTGAGAGGATTAAAAATTTAATGTTACAGTGATACTTATAATGTGATATCATGAACTAATAACAAACCTATGCGTGGAGGGTGAACCCTACTTTTTAGATATAAATACCTTGTCATCTAGATATGAGAGGATAAATAATATAAAAAAGTTATCGGACAATAACACTAATAAGATGATATCACTATTGTTTTAAATTTTTGCTTTTTCCCTTGAGAGGGTTCTAACATCAGAACTATGCAAAGTTAATTTGTCATGACATATCTATCCTTTGAAGTTACATATAGAAATGGTTTATAGTTTGATTTTGTTAAAACACTATCACAGTAGGGTTTGGTCTCCATTCTTTTATGAAATTGCTTTTATATGGAGGACTTTGTAGTTAAGGATTAGCACCCATGACTACTTCAATTTAAATGATAAATGATATAATTTTTGAATGTTGAATGTTCTTACTTTTCTTTTTTTGGACCCTCATCCTTTTCATTTTTCTTCACCGACAATTACAATTTTGCCTTAACATAACTTTTTTATTTTATTCCCATCTATATCCTCTCAAACTTAATCTTGGTTTTATCCCTATGCCCACCAACTCTAGTCAGTGCTCTCTCCGGTCATCCTATCTCTAGCAATCCTTCCTAACTCTACACCTTCACCAATCCCTCCATCCCACCAAGTCGTTGTCACTACCCACCCCATCATCTCTTGTTAGTGCCCTCCTCAGGCATCCTATCTCCAACAATCCTTGTAACTGCGCTCCACCTTCACTAGTCCCTCCATCTTACCAAATCTTCGTCTACCTACTCCACTATCTCCAATCTATTGCAACACCTCTCTCTCTCTCTCTCTCTCTCTCATTCACTATTTCCACATTCATTTGTCAAGGGCTTCACAAGGGTAGAGAGGGTTTACACGATGGAGAGCTTCACAAGGGTAGATGGGGGTCAGATGGTGGAGGGCTTTGCATGGATGGAAAAGGGTCACATAGTAAAGGTCTTTGCGTATAACACTCCATATTCCTTAAACTAGTGGGATTGTTCTTGACACTCTTATTATTGTACTTGGAGCCTTTTTGATTCATTTTAGAATATTGATTGAGGTGGTATTATAATGGTAAAGTAGGATTGAACGAAAAACATTGATTCAGATAATTGTCCTATGAGCAATCTTCACTCTTTTACCTTTTTCTCTTTCCACACTTTGAATCTGAATGTGAGGCTAAAATCATTGGAAAGCATGTTTCCAGGACTTCAATTAGACATAAGAAGGACCTAAAACGGAGTTCGGATAAGGAAGTTATGCCTGCTTGAAATTTAAGTACCAGTGTTGGAAACAAGTCTGCTCGAGCGATCTACGCAAATTTCAAAGATTCTGGGAGCTTTCTTTTACCGTCGAGCCAAGTTTTGACCGTTCAAGCGGTCTGTTCAAAATTAGGCACTTTAAAGTGAGTTTTTGGCCCAAACTTTTCATTCTCTCTTCCTCTCTTCTCTCCCTCTCCTCCATACCGGAAACCCTAGACCTTCAAACCTTGATTTCTTCTACGTATATCAAAGATTCATCCTAGATTTTGCAAGATAAGCAAAGTGGAAGTGAAGACCAACATGTCTACTGATTGAATCGCTTTACCTTCGAAGTTCTCTTTGGATATTCATCTTCTTATCTTCATTCTTGAGGTAAGGGTACTTTTAACTTGATATATTTATGATTTGAGATATATATGTGATATTTTTTTAGTAATAGTACTATATGGGATGATTTTGTGATATAATGTGGGTTTGATGAATAAAAAAGAGTTTTACTCTATGTTTTGGAAAAGTTTATGCATATCCTTTTATATTATTGTTAGAAATTGTGAATATTGACTCTTTATGTGTAAAGGCGAGGAAAGCCCAATTTTTCCAAAAACCCTAGTTTTCAAATTTGATTTAATAATGGTTTTGACCAAATTGACTCTTAAATCTTGAAATTAGGTGAAGGATTATGAAAATGCTATTGAGATATGAGATTTTTGAAGCTTTTTGGGTATATGTATTGAGATTGATAAATGTTGAGATTGAGGATATTGTGAGATTGGAGAAATCTTTTGATTGTTGATATTATTAATGTTGTTATGGATTGAATAAACTTAGGAAAATATTATTTGAAAACTCATGCATAATGTGCATCATAATTTCTCTTGTCATCTTACAATTTTGCGAATGTTTGGAAAGTGTTAATATGGGGGGTAAATAGCGTATGCGTCTGGGTAGTTGAGTCGGGTTTTGGTAATGGGTTATGTGTTGTATTTGGTACCCGCGCGGGGAGTCAAGATGCCCAATTGCCCTGTCTCGTGTATATTGCCAGACGAATGTGGGAAAGATTTTTGGGTGTCCACGAGCCTATTGTTTATAGAGTTGGCAAATGAGGAAAAACTTGATTTTGGGTGTCCACGAGCCTTCTATTTATAGAGTGCCTGCCATTTTTAGAGTCGGCAAATGTGAAAAAACTTGGTTTTGGGTGTCCACAAGCCCATCATTTCAAGAGTCGACAAATGTGGAAGGGAAAGGTTTTGGGTGCCCATCGCCCCGTCATTTTTAGAGTCGGCAAATATAGAAATATTTTCTGTATATAAATCTATATATGTATATAGGTTTTACGGCTCTTACTTGGGGAATCATAGCATATTTACCACCCCATGGTTGTAGATGAGATTTTGAATGGAAATCTATAATGCCCCGAAAATAATAACAATAGAACCATTCACAGTATTAATAAATAATCATACCATTCTAAATACAATGTTCCTTCCATTTCATATGATTCCATAGTACAAAAGATAACATATGCAGTTATACATCCATAAGCCCTAACCTTGAATCTGTAGCATGTGTTATAAACAAAGATATGAAGTAAGAGTAAAACAGATATAATAACGCCCTATTGACTACATCTTTCCAAGGCAATGCTTGGTTACAACAAAGATGGATTTAAATCCAGTACAATTTAAGCCCTTGGCTTGTACAAAATAAATACAACAATTAACACAAAAAGAAGCTTTCAGCTCCAAGTTCATCTCAAGCTATGTCCTTGGTAGAGGCATATCATTAACACTTGAAAATGGTTTTCCCATAAAGGGTGAGCCAAAGCCTAGTAGAGATACTACAACATAGTTTATGAATCTTAATAGAGTTATAAGGTGAATGCATATGCAATGCTCGTGCCAAAACATTTTCATTTCTCTTTCCAAAAACCGTGCAATGCCAAGTTTATATCTTAATTCATGATATTATTTCCTTTACAATAGAAAACAAGGCAATAAATACAACACTGTGAATCTCTAGGATGTGTCTGCAAATAGGCTACAAGCACTACCAAATTGTCATTTTTACTAGCATTAACCGGAAGACTCGACACCTAACCGCGCGGGTTTTTGGACTTTCACCAAGAACACACAGGCCAACTTAATACCACAACTACACTCCTACCCAGATTCACCAAGGTATTCACCAATTTTTCTCAAAACAGCAACGTTTTCAATGTGTTAAGTATGCAACAATGCTTAATGCAATGGATGAGAAAATAGTTTTAATTCCCTTAATTCTCATGCAATTTCTGCAACAATCATAACTATCCTCCACCGATACTCCAAAACAGATATCTCTAAACAGATAAATAACTTCCATAAAGATAAACTTTCCAAATTCCAAGATGTGAGTGGTAATATATACCCAACTCCGCCATCCTTATCAATATCAATCCAATTTCACATTGCCAACATCAATTCCATTTATTTATACAAAATTAACATTTGAGATATTTAAGGCAAAATCCCATTTTCTTCCAAAATCAATTTCAAATATCAAAACCAACCATTTTCATCACAAGTCAACCTCATTTCCAATCCCACAACCATTTTCAAGAATCTATTTGAAAATCTCTCTTTTGATTTTTAACCCAAAAACCCCAGATTTGTTCAAAGATTCCCAAATCATAATGTTATTTTAGAAATAGCAAATAACTAAATTAAAAATAATAAGAAAATGCGGAGAATTCATACCTCAAGCTTAGAAGATGAGAGATAAAATGGAAAAACTTCAAAAACGCTAAAACTCAACTTTGCTTTGATCAAAACAAAGCTCTAGGTGAGTTCTTCATTTGTAACAAAAGGACTAGGGTTGAGAAATCAATAGATGGGAGTGTATTTGTAGAGTTAGTGAGTTTTAGAGAGAGAAGCTCTAGATCTAAGGTTTCTAGAATGTTTAAAGAGAGAGAGAAATGAAAAAGTGACTCAAAAAGTGACCTCTAAGGACTGATATACGCGCAGACTGTTCGAGCACAAAAAGTGTCGCTCAAGCGACCAGACACAATAAGCGTGACCGCTCGAGCGAAGAACACAAACTCGCAGAA
Source organism: Camellia sinensis (assembly GCF_004153795.1). Lineage (NCBI taxonomy): Eukaryota > Viridiplantae > Streptophyta > Magnoliopsida > Ericales > Theaceae > Camellia > Camellia sinensis. Next base: position 652,229 of record NW_021026654.1, read on the forward strand.
GTTTTACAGATAGAGGGCCAACGCTCGAGCTCAAGAATGACCACTCGAGCCAACACCGCTTGAGCATAGAATGCAAACTCCCAGTATCTCTGTACGCCTGCAAAAGTACTAAGAGTTCTCAAAGACTACTTGAGTGCAAGAAGTGTCATTCGAGCAAAGAAGCCAAAATCTAGGCAGAGACCATTTTGAAAAACTAACTCCCGACCTGTTCCAAACCCAACCAAGACATTTCAATAACCAAACTCAATAAGGAATAAGGAGAAATAAGACATGAACAATTATATAAGACAATGAAACCCGGATCCAAAACATCAACGAGTCTGGTCTAAACCAGAATTGCTATAAGATCATGTATTGAACATTTTTTGTTTTAAAAGAGAAAATATGGATTTTATCCTAATAAGTACATGACATGATCATATGCATCTCGATTATTTATGTCTTGTTAATAGTATTTGCTACTGGGCATTAGCTCATCCCAATTAATAACACTTAAGGAATTGACGGTGTGACTCCGCTTAAGTGACAAGGCGGTGAAGATTTTGAATGGAGTACATGGGCTCATTGGATGTTATTTGTTGAAGCTCCGAGCTAATGTGTGTTAGGACTGAATATCCACCATTTTGTGTAACCAAGGGATCTCCCTTGAACCTTGACGCCAGTAAGGCGTCCTTACTTTTAATTTCTTTAATTTTGTGAACTATAACTTGTATTGTGAGCATAAGATGTAATAGTTTAATATAGTTCATTGAGAACAAGATTTACTAAATGAGAGATAGTATTTTTCTTAAAGCATTATTTTACGAGAAATGGATTTATTTGATGAAAACCGGTAAATATTTAATAAAAATTGACTATATAAAGGTTTATAATTTTTTGGGCATTACATTGCGAGGGTGGAACGTTGCACCAAATAGTAAGGAAGAGGGGTTGCGAATAGGGTGCTAGAGGTAAAGGTGGGTCTGAGGTTGCCAATCGTCGAAGGTGGTAGTTGTGACAGATGCAAATAGGAGAGAAGAGATCTACCAGAGGAAATGTGGGGTTAGTAATATGGGCTAAATTTTAGTGAGTGAAGGTTCAAAGAGAGAGAGGAAAAGGCTCTAAAGTAAAAGGGTGGGAACTAAAGAAACACTCATAAATATAAATGGGTAAATTATATTTTGCACCTATGTACTTTGCACAAAATCTCACTTTGGCCTCTATATATGAAATCATGGCAGTTAACCTCTTGCACTTCTAGTCAAATCTCACTTTGATCCCTACACATAAACTCGTGACATTCAATACCTTACTCTTTTGATCAAATCACACTTTGGTCCATACACAAGTGTCAATGTTCCCTTTCTATTACTTCATTGTTTAAATTTTTAACAACATTCAATCATGTAACAATAATGACTACGAAATGAGGGTAAGAAAGGAAAATCATCATCATTTTCTACCAATACGCTTTGTCTCAAAATTTATGTCAAATTATGACTTTATTAGGCTAAAATAAAACGAAAATTGTGAATGATTAAGAAGATGAACTAGGGTTTTGCATAAATTTGAATCACAAAACTCTATTTTTCCAGTAACATAGTTTTCTGTCCATTTTTCTTTTTCTCTTCGATATCTTTGCTGCCTCTTTTGATTTCAAAAGTTCTATTTTCTTACCTCTTCATCCTAATTTGTAGCATACAAATATAGCACTATATATATATATTGCACTATAGAGCAATTCTAGTTTAGATCCAACCAAACTATTATTTTGGATGCGGCTTTCGTTGTTTCGTATTGCTGCGCATGTCCTACTTCCCTTATACTTCCTTGAAGTTGGCTATTGGGTTGTATTGATTGTGTTTGTAACAGGTTAGTAGCTTGGTTTTCAAACTTTTGTCGCCTAGAATTTTACTCCTCCGCTCGAGCGGCCATTCTTGAGCTCGAAGAATGGCCGCTCAAGCGGGCTTTGTAAACTCTCAGTACTTTTGTAGGTCTGCAAAAATACTAGAAGAGTGTATTCTGCGCTCGACTGATGTTTCCTATGCTCGAGCAGTCGTGTGCTCGAGCGATGTGCTTCTATCTGCAAAACTACTGAGAGTGTATATTCTACGCTCGAGCGTCACTTCCTGCGCTCGAGCAGTGATGACCTTTTTCATTGTGTCTTGGTGCTCCAACGTGACTTCTGACACTTGAATGGTAATCATTTCTGTGTCTGATGCTCGAGCGTCACTTCTTGTGCTTGAGCAAATTATGCGTATATCAGTTCAGGAAGAACAATTTTTACATCACTTTTTCATATCTTTCTCTCACAAAACCCTAGATCTAGAGCCTCTCTCTCTAAAACTCACTCTCTCTCTCTCTCTCTACTTTTCACCTAGATTTGCTGGTTTCTCCACCCTGGTGCCTTTGTTAAAAAAGTAAATCTCCCTTAGAGCTTCATTTTTATCCGAACAAAGTTGGGTTTTGGCTTCCTCGAAGTGCCTTCTCTCTTCTCTTGGTCTTCTAGCTTTGAGGTAGGAATTTTCTATACTCCTATATGACTCTTAACTTAGTTATTTGTTTTGTGTAAACATTATTGTGATTTTTAGAAGATTTTGAACAAACTTAGGGTTTTGGTCTGACATCAAAAGAGGGGTTTTCAAATGGGTGTGTTGGAAATGGTTATGGAAGTGAATATGAGGTTGTGTTGAAATAAAATAGTTGATTATGATACTTGGTTGGATTTTGGAAGAAAATGGAGTTTACCCTAAAATGTCTCTAATATGATTTTGTATAACTAAAAGGATTTGGAATTTAAAATGTAAAATGAGATGGACATTTATGTAAATGGTGGAGTTAGATATGTATTATTACTTACCTATGGAAATTTGGATAGTTTATCTATTGTGGAGATTGCATATCTATTTGGAAATATTTGTTTTGGACTATCGGTGGAGGATAGTTATGATTGTTGTGGAAATTGCATAAGGATTAGGTAAATTAAAATTAATTTCTCATCTGTTGTCATTGAATATGATGGTGTCCTTTGATACATTGTATATGTATGGTGCTTGGGAAGAGAAATGAGATGTACTCCACGTTTGGCAGAAGAAATGGGATGTACTCTAGTAAATTAAATTGGTCGGAGAGTCCAGGGTGAAAGTCCCGAAAACCATGAGTATACATGTTTGTCGATTCTCGCGGACGAAATATCCGTAAAATGAAAAATGAAAGTGATTGTGTGATGGTCGTACTGGTTAGAGACCTATTGAGTTGTGTTCTCAGTTTGGTCATCTGAATGAGATAGAATTGATTCCGTGAATTAAAATATATAGCTGGTACTGCATGATTTGCAAAAGAATTATAAAACGGTTTATCAATAGCATTGCATCTGCATCTTATCCATATACCTTTGTTAAGTTTAATATGTTGTACTGGATTATTTCTACTGGGCTTTGGCTCACCCTATGTGAGAACAATATTTTAGGTGTTGATGATATGCCTTCGCCAAGGCACTAGCTTGGGAGGATCTGGAGCAAGAGCTTCTTTTGTTGTATTTCTTTTGTATAGCCAAGGGGTTTAAATGTATTGGACTCAAAGTCCACTTTTGTTGTAACCAAGCCTCGTCTTGAAAATATTTACGCCTTCTAGGCATTTCTAACTATTTATCTTCCTTTCTCTCTTTTAACTTGTAACGTATGCTATAGATTTAGGGCTAGGCTTAATGAATGTATGACGCATATGTTCCTCTTTCGTATATCATATTGGATCTAATGGAAGATACCCCTATTATTGTTATTGTCTTATATTAGATGTTATGGATGGATTATTGTAATTATTTTGGGCCGTTACAACTTGGTATCAGAGCGTACCGAGTTTGAATACTTTAAGTATGTGGGAAGTGGTTATTACCACAATGGGTTTGTCTCGCTTCACAGAGACATTAGTGTATATTGTATGCTTACGTGATAACATGCTTATGTGGCTATCTGGGTATGAAATTTAATTTTCTAAGATATTGATTAGGTCTACGAGTTTCTAGAAATCCTACTAGAAGAGCACTTGATCACTGCTATTTCTAATTGGAACTCTAGCAACGCCATGGGGCGGTCATTATCTAGGAAAAAAATTCATATGTGTTTATGTGACTACGTGCTTACGTGGAGTGAATTACTATTGTCCACTGTTGTAGGACGCGAGTGAGTTTGCTTCGACACATTTGTAAATGTGCTAATCTCTTTTGTTACCTTCATTAGGATGTCAAGACGTGGTCGTGGTTGTAGGCGTGGTAGGATTAGAAGGCATGAGGTGCCTTTACGGGATGATATTCCGGCGCAAGAAAAAGAGGTTGGCCAGGCCAATATGGCCAACCCGGTTAGATAGCAAGCCATGGGCGCCTTAGCCCACGAGATGGCCGAAGCATTACGAGAATTTATTGACATTCTCAAGGCTAAGAATCAAGTCCAGGCCCAAGTAGATGAGGAGGGGCCGTCATTCTTAAAGCGAGAGTTTTTCTGGTCGAATCTGGACAAGTTTTTGGGTGATCCCAAGGAACCACTTAAGGCAAATGAGTGGTTGGAGCAAATGGTGAAACGTTTGAGATGCTTAGCATTGAAGACGGTAGCTTGAGAGTGACCTTGGCATCATTCCAACTGAAGGGAGATGTAGGTCAATGGTGGAAGTATATGCGGGGACGTATTGGTGTAACTCAGGAGGCTTTCATTGACGCATTCCAGGACAAGAACTTACGCTCCACAGTTAAGGGGAAGTTGAGAGATCAGTTCTCCAAGCTTATGTAGTTGAATACTCCAGTGGTCGAGTTTGAGGCCACATTTACTAGTTTGTCGAGGTTTCACCAAAATTCGTAACGACTGAAGAACGCCGTTGTTTGGAGTTCGAGAAGAGGTTGAGGACCGGACTCATGTTCAAAGTGGCCGGGTCAATGATTAGGGATTATAGACACCTTGTGGAGGCAATAGATCATCTTGAGACCGTGACACAGATAGAGGAGGAATGAATAAGGAGCTCCAGGAGAAGTCAGGATATTTAGGGGGACAGTAAGAGGCAGAGAGGTCCTGCCTCACAACAGTCCTAGGAAGCTCAGTCATGGTCAACTTTTCCAGTGCCGAGCTCAGGTTCTGGAAGAGGTGGGCAGTGGGACTTTACTTGATTCAAATATGGTCAGTTGGGCCACAAGTCTCCAGCTTGCCCGTAGAAAGGAGGAGGGCAGCAGTCTGCATCGTCTTCGGCTCATTCACAAAGCCAAAGTTAAGGGAGAGGCCAACCACTCACTTGTTATCAGTGTGGGTAGGTGAGCCATATGAAGAGGTTTTTCCCACAGTTGGGTGGCACTCCTGGTGCATCTGGTTCGAGGCAGACACAAAGCCACTAGACTGCACAATTAGCATGGGCCTCGAGGGCCAGTCAGAGAGCCTTTTCAGCTCAATCAGTGCATTAGGCTTATGCTCTGAGGGGCAAGCAGGTTGAGAAGAGACCTATAGAGCCTGGGTACACAGTTACCATGCCAGACCTTATACTATCACCATCGGTGGTGAGAGGTGCTTTTCTGTTCTGCAATTCTATTGCTAATGTGTTGATTGATATGGGTGCATCCCATTCATTTATCTCGTCCGCATTTGCATTGGCCTTGGGGTTAGACTTGGCTTGGTTAGCATCTCCTCTCTGTGTAGAGTCACCTATTGGTGGTGAGATTGTCTTAAGAGAGTGGTGTCAGGGTTGTGACAGAAGTTTCCAGTCCCCGACTCCTTTTTGCATTTGTTTTGATTGACACATCTAGCTTTGATGTTATTTTGCGTATGGATTGGTTAGCATCATACCGGGCTTTTATAGACTATTACCATTAGAGGGTTACTGTATGTACTTTGAGTAGTGATTGCTTTTATTTCTTGGGGGATCGGGTGTAGACACCCCATTTTTGACCGACCTTAAGACTCAGACGTCACCAATTGAGCGCTTGGTGATGTTGCATAATGTGCTCGTTCAGAAGTTTCAGAGTCACGACCGTGAGCCCTGCCTCCGGACTTTCGAACCCTCTTCTGTGCCTTGTCTCGGTTTGCGAACCAGACTCGGTTTTCTCTGTTTCTTTTCCTGAGGGGAGGGAGAGGTCCAGTAGACCATCTCTCAATGTCCGCAGGCTACATTTCGTGGCCGTAGGCCATTTTGCCCATTTCGGAGTCCGATTTCCGGTTTTCGGAGCCGTCAGGCCGTGTGCCTCGGTTCGGGACCGCTTAAGCCTCTCCAATTTGCTCTGTTTTTTGGCATACTCCTTATTTTCTCCCTTTTGAGGGACACTGGGGTTCTGAGAAACCCACTTCGTGGTACCGAATGCCACTTTCGGTGCTTAACAGCCCATTTTCGGGACCTCGAACTGCGCGTTTTGGTCCCCGAGCATTCGTTTTGCAACGGTTTTCGTTCATTTTGGCAGGTACCTCTTTTTATCACCGGAGAGGTCACTGAAGGGTGAGAGGCCAGGTAATTGTTGCAGCAACCAGTTTATACATCCTCCGACGCCCTCCGGCGCCCCCGTTTTTCGCCACTTCCGGGCTAATGTTGAACCCCTTGGGCCCATTTCTCGAACTTTGAACCACATATTTGTGATGTACACACATGGGAGGACCCTAAAAAGAGGTGGCCGGCCATTAATGTTACTTGACCCTTTTGACCCCTTCCTCCGGGCTAAGTGTTGAACCCCTTGGACCCTTTTTTCTCAAACTTTGAACCACATATTTGTGATGTACACACATGAGAGGACCTAAAAGTTTGGTGGCCGGCCAGTATTCCACCTGACCCTTTTTGAACCCCTCTTTTCGAGCTAATGTTGAACCCTTTGGACCCACTTTCTTGGACTTTTAACCACAGGGTTGTGTTGTACACACATAGGAGGACACCATCAATTGGTGGCCGGCCAGAAAATTGATTTGACCCTTTTGACCCCTAGCCGGCCGGCTAGGGGGTGTGGCCGCCGGCCACCTTGCAGCAAAAGTAACAGGCGGCCGAGCTCTTGTGCACTGTGCACTTTACAGCTGTGGAGCTTTATCCCCTAGAAAATATCAATAATCCGGGGATATTTTGTAGGGAAAGTTTGTCTCCTTTTCCCCACCTTTACACCCCCTTTTTGGCCTTTATAACAAGCAAGCTATATCACATTCAAGGGTTTAGAAAAATTGTTCTTCAAGCCTCCATACACAACTCCATCTTTATCCCTCTCATTTCCTTGAAAATCTCTAAGTCCCTAAGCACCATTTCTTCTACACCACCAAGCTCTACCACCACCACCTCATTTCCAGCAACAAGGAAGGTTTCTCAAAGGCTAAAGGAGGCTGCAAATTGGTCCAAGAAGCAACAAAAGTCTTAGTCTTCAAGGGTGAGTAACATTTCTCCTCTTGACCCTTTTTCTGATCCATTTGTAAGCCCCACATTCTTTTTGTTTCAAGCTCCGGCCCTAACTGAAAAAGGGGCCCTCTTTTGAGCTCATTTTCACTTTTCATTAAGGGCTCAACCCTGTTTGCCCTCCATGATCACTTGCTTCAATTGATCCTCTTTTCTTCCCCATTCTTGCATGCAATGGCAGCCTGCCATGCTTTTGTTTTTGGCCATTTTACAGTTCTGGAAAAGTGCTTATTTTGGTCCATTCTTCATGTTTCATTTAGGTCCTTTCATGGTTTGGGACCTCCATAGGTCACTTCATGTTATATCTCTCTTTTATTCCCCATTCTTGCATGTTTAGTTAGCCTATCATGCTTTTGTTTTTGGCCATTTTACAGTTCTGAAAAGGTGCTTATTTTGGTCCATTCTTCATGTTTCATTTAGGTCCTTTCATGGTTTGGGACCTCCATAGGTCACTTCATGTTGTATCCCTCTTTTATTCCCCATTCTTGCATGTTTAGTTAGCCTATCATGCTTTTGTTTTTGGCCATTTTACAGTTCTGGAAATAGTCGTATTTTGGCCCATTCTACATGTTTTGTTAAGGGTCTCTGGCTATTTGGTGATTATTTTGTATACTTCATGTTATAGCCACTTTTGAGCCTTATTTTGCATCACATTTCTATCATGTTTGTATACTGATTTTGAGGCTTCCATAAACTGTATTGATCAACGCAATGCACATGAGGGCTCAATAGCTTCAACTCAAAATCGACTTTGTTGAATTAAAAGCATGCTTTATAGGGACATTTGAGAAATCCTACTCTTAATAGATTGTGACGTAATTGGAAATTAAGGGTGTGTTTAGATTTTAAATATGTTTATATCACTTGCTTCATTACCCCTCACTTGGCCCCTATTCTTGCATGCCATTTTTGCCATACCTATGCTTGCTGTTTGGCCATGTTTATAACTGCGAAAGTGCCTTTTTTGGGACTGCCTAGCTTCTGTCTTTGCATTGCATGTCCATATTGTGCATGTTTGGCATAGCTATAGGCCATCTCGGGTGCCTAAATTCGCATTTCGGGACAATTCCATGCATTTCATGTCATTTCGCCTCATTTCGGGACTGTTTTCCCCCATATTTTAGTGCTGAAATTCCATTAGAATGATTGCTATCCATTTCATGTCATTACATCGCATTTTTGCATTGCCTCGGTTTGCGTGCCCGTGTGCACGCATTTCGAGGCACTTCATTTTCATCAACCGGCATCCTATATGAGTGTGGCTGAGGCTCTCTCATGTTGGTATAAGCCCATATCATGTTTCCATGTCATTTGCATCGCATTCTGCCATTGCCTCGGTTTGCGCGCCCGTGTGCCCGCATTTCGAGGCACTTCATTTTCATCAAACGGCATCCTATGTGAGTGTGGCTGAGGCTCTCTCATGTTGGTATAAGCCCATATCATGTTCTCATGTCATTTGCATCGCATATATCATTGCCTCGATTTGCGTGCCCGCGTGCACGCATTTCGAGGCACTTCGTTTTCATCCTTCGGCATCCTATGTGAGTGTGGATGAGGCTCACTCATGTTGGTATAAGCCCATATCATGTTTTCATGTCATTTGCATTGCGTATGCCATTGCCTCGGTTTGCGTGCCCATGTGCACGCATTTCGAGGCACTTCATTTTCATTCACCGGCCTCTCATGTGAGTGTGGCTGAGGCTCTCTCATGTTAGTATAAGTCCATGTTGCATTCTATATGCCATTTCTATATCATTTGCATTGCATATGCCATTTTCTCGGTTTGCGTGCCCATGTGCACGCATTTCGAGGCATCTCATTTTCACAGCATAGTGCATACTAGGTTGTATCTTAGATCGCATTCTGTCATTTTCTCAGTTTGCGTACCCGTGTGCACGCATTTCGAGGCATCTCATTTTCATAACATTGTGTATGTTAGGATTGTATCTTAGTTGCATTTCATGCATGTCATGCATGTTGCATCATGTTCGGAATAGGAGTTAGCCCGGGCACGGGAAACGAGGTGCGTTTCGTACTCCGAGTGACGGAACGTGTCTCAATTCCCCAGTCACCGACACTCCGGATTATCCTGATGGAGTTAGGTTTTAACTGTGTTTCATTTGCATTCATCCTATATTGAATTATGCATTTCGACTCCTCAGCCATCATGCCTCGGTATGCGTGATTGGTGGCACGAGGATCGAGGCATGCATATATCTGTGAAAATACATTGCTATGCCCCTTTCCTGCTCTCTGTTGCAGCAAAATGAAGAATCAGCAACTTTTCAGAGTCTGGCACGCTTTCCAAGAATAACTGCTAAACAGAGGCTAATTGGGGCATCCCAGTGGATTTCCGTGCAAGGCAGCCCAGGCATACATCATTCATCAGAAGCGAGGCGGTCCTTGGCTTGCACGCCAGTTTTACAGCTTTCTTAGTTAATTTGTTAATTAATTAGGAATTTGTACATTATTCGGACTGTAATATTTGGACTGTAATATTCTTTCATTTGGGATTGTATTATTTATTCAGACCCTCTGTAGGAGGGCACAACTGTAATAAGTGTGCGTGTGTGTTGTATGTCTTCCAACCCCACGTCTTTCTCCCTTTTATTTATCCGCTTACGATGGTTAGATTAGGGCATATTTCGATTAGCATATAGTATGATAACATGTTTGCATCATTCATCTGTATTGCATGCACTGGGCTCGGCGCATCATACTAACTGCATTGTACTTTCAATTCCCAAATTGAATACATGATAGTTGTAGCATCTCATATGCCATGTTTAGAATAGCCGAGCCTGCTATAGATTGCATTTTGCATGTGTTGCATTAGGCATTTCTGTATAGTTAGGATCATGCATGATTTCTAATGAATTCCTATTTTGGCTTGGAGTACTCGGTAAGCTTTATGCTTTAGCATCCTTGCATGCGTGTGAGTGACTGCCATGAATAGCATGCTTACCATGAGGCTATGTGCTTATCTGATATAACTGCCTGAATGCCTGTGGGTGAAGGTTGAGTTATCTGGATTGGAATGAATCATTGACTGTGAGTTTTAAGCCCACTAGATAGTGGCAAAACCATCTTTTCCTAAGCCCACCTGAGTGTGGAAAAATCTGTATTTTAAGCCTACTTGCGAGTAGCAAACCACCTTTCAAAAACAAACACGAAATGTTTTGCTCCAATTCAATCGACTCAGTCTATACTTGTATGCTGTGCGCATCACATAGTAACCTAGGCTAATAACCGGAATAAGAACACACAATGTTTTCAAAAATAGGTATCATGATTAGTAGAGGCCGATCTTTGATCGGGCGAGCGGGGGTGCTCACGAAGTGACCTTCCCCAATCGTACCCAAGTTCCCGCTTGGTTAGCATCTCCTCTCTGTGTAGAGTCACCTATTGGTGGTGAGATTGTCTTAAGAGAGTGGTGTCAGGGTTGTGACAGAAGTTTCCAGTCGCCGACTCCCTTTTGCATTTGTTTTGATTGACACATCTAGCTTTGATGTTATTTTGTGTATGGATTGGTTGTCATCATACCGGGCTTTTATAGACTATTTCCATTAGAGGGTTACTGTATGTACTTTGAGTGGTGATTGCTTTTATTTCTTGGGGGATCGGGTTAATAGAGTCTTATCACCGGCATATGATCCACGTGGTTGGAGTGAGCTTAGTTGTCTCCTTGCAAGCTTCTTGGGTAATGAGGGTAATGAAGTCTGGGTTGAGTTGCCGAGGGTAGTTTGTGAATACTTGGACATTTTTCCTGAGGATCTCACCAGTTTACCACCCCATCAAGAGAATGAGTTTTCTATTGACTTCGTGCCTGGCACAATACCGATTTCTATGGCACCGTACAATTGTGCATCTGCTAAGTTGAGTGAATTGAAGATTCAACTCCAAAAACTGCTAGATAAGGGTTTTATCCATCCTAGTACTTTACATTGGGGAGCACCGACTCTTTTTGCCAAAAAGAAATATGGTACGTTACGACTTTGTATCGATTACCGGAAGTTGAACAGGGTAACTATTAAGAACAAGTATCCAATGCCTCATATAGATGATTTGTTTGACCAGTTAAAGGGGTCTTGTTGCTTTTCCAAGATAGACTTGAGATTGGGTTATCACCAATTGAGAGTAAGTGGGGAAGATATCTAGCAGACAACATTCCGTACGCGGTATGGCCATTATGAATTCCTAGTGATGTTTTTTGGGCTAACCAATGCACCTGCCGTGTTTATGAATTTGATTAACTGGATTTTTCGTGAATTCCTAGACCGTTTTGTAGTCGTCTTTATGGATGACATCTTGATTTATTCACCCTCTGAGGAGGAGCACGGGAACACCTGTGAGTAATACTTGAGTTGCTTAGAGCCTACAAATTGTATGCTAAGTTTGGAAAATGTGAATTCAGGCTGAGAGAAGTTAAGTTCGTAGGCCATGTGGTATTCGGGGAGGGGGTGACTATAGATTCGTCCAAGATAGATGTAGTGCAAGATTAGGGACAACCTAAGAATGCTTTCGAGATTCGTAGTTTCTTGGGGTTGGCCAAGTATTATCGTTGGTTTGTGGAGGATTTCTCTAGACTAGCCTCACCATTGACTAGGCTAACGAGGAAATGGGCTAAATTTGTGTGGAGTGAGACTTGTGAGAAATCTTTCCAAGAGATTAAGGGTAGACTTACCACCGCACTAGTGTTGATTATTTCGGAGAGGGGTTTAGGCTATTCAGTGTATTGTGACACCTCACAGGAAGGTTTAGGTTGTGTATTGATGCAAGAGGGGAATGTAGTAGTCTATGGCTCACAATAGTTAAAAATGCATGAAAATAATTATCCTACTCATGACCTAGAGTTAGTAGCAATGATCTTTGCCTTGAAGATTTGGAGGCTTTACTTGTTTGGTGAGAAGTTTGAAGTGTTTTATGATCACAAGAGTCTGAAATATCTGTTTACACAGAAAGACTTGAATTTGAGGTAAAGGAGGTGGATGGAGTTTACAGAAGATTATGATTTTAAATTACATTACCATCAGGGAAAGGCCAATGTTGTGGCTGATGCCCTGAGTAGGAAATTTATTAGCAGTATAGCTTGTATTGTCATCTGAGAATGGGAGATGTTGGGCGCTATTGGTGAATTTGACTTGTATCTTGGCGAGTTCATTGAGTTTGCAGCCTTGTTTTCGGTAGTTGCCCAACCTATACTTGTGAACCGAGTGATAGAAGCACAGAAGAGTGACCTTGAGGTAGAATCTCTCGAGGAGAAGACCTCTAGTGGGAAGGTAGAGAAAGGCTTGAATGTCTATCCCGACTTGAGTGTGAAATACTGTAATTGCCTTTTTGTGCCGGAATCTTATCGAGAGGAAGCACTCCGAGAGTTTCACTATTCACACCTTGTGGTGCATCTGAGAGGCACAAAGATGTATCATGACCTTAGTCACCAATTTTGGTGGAGGGGTGTGAAGAAGGATGTGGTTGTGTTTGTATCAAGGTGCCTTACTAGTCAACAAGTGAAGGCCGAACATCAGAGGCTAGCAAGTTTGTTGCAACCCTTGCCTATAGCCGAGTAGAAGTGGGAGCATGTCACGATGGATTTTATTGTGGGCTTTCCTAGAACTCAACGGGGTAGTGATGCGATATGGGTGGTAGTTGATCAGTTGACCAAATCGACGCACTTTATACCTACGCGTGTAAGTGACTCGGTAGATTATCTTGTCGATCTTTATGTTAGGGACATATTGAGGCTGCACGGGGTCCCTATATCGATTGTTTCGAATAGAGATCCACGTTTTACGGCCTGGTTGTAGCAGAGCTTCAGAATGCCTTGGGCATAGGATTGATTTTTAGCACTGCATATCATCCTCAGACTAACGAGCAGTTAGAGCTCACCATTCATATTCTAGAGGATATGCTTTGGGGTTGTGTTTTTGCCTTTAAGCGGTCATAGGAGAGGCATTTGCCCTTAGTGGAGTTTGCCTATAATAATAGCTTTCAGTCAAGTATTAGCATGGCACCATTTGAGGCCTTGTATGGTCGGCTGTGTAAATCCCCCGTGTGCTGGGCCAACGTGGGTAATGCACCTTTGTTGGGTCCAGAATTAGTCCAAAAAATGATAGAGAAAGTTGCACTTATCCGTCAGAGGTTGGTTACGGCTCATAGTCGCCAAAAGAGCTATGTCGACCGTAGGAAGAGACCTTTGTCTTTTGAGGCGGGAGATCATGTCTTCTTGAAGATATCGCCTAGGCGAAGTTTGATGAGGTTTGGAAAGAGTGGGAAGTTGTTCCCTAGGTTTATTGGGCCTTTTGAGATCCTTGAGCGGGTTGGAGAGGTAGCTTATCGCTTGGCCCTGCCACCATAGCTCTCCAGCGTTCATGATGTGTTTCATATTAGTATGCTTTGGAAGTATGAACCGGATCCATTGCATGTGTTGGATTGGACCGATTTAGAAGTAGATGAGGATGCTTCGTATGAGGAGAGACTAGTGAAAGTCTTGGATATCGAGACTAAGGCCTCGTTTGGGAACAGGCTAATTTAGTAACTTTTTAGCTATTTGGCTAAAAGGGTAGGTAAAAAAAACTTGTATGTTTGGGATGACTTTTTGGCTAATTACGAAAAGATGTGCAAAAAGTAGAGAGAAAAGAGAATCTTCGACTTTTTAGTATGAGTTGTTGGCTTTTTGGCTAATTTAGTAACTTTTTGGCTAATTGACTAAAAAAGTAAATCCCCAAACGGGGCCTAAGTCTTGCGAAACAAGACAATCCATTTGGTAAAAGTATTGTGGCGACATCACAGAGTCGAAGAAGCAACTTGAGAATGTGAGTTGGAAGTCCGTGAGAAATATCCGGACTTATTTGTCGATGTTTAAGCATGTATTGAGATTATGTTATGTTTTGAAAATATGAAAACATTGTATATGCTGTATATGTTCTAGAAATACGGGTTTAATATAAATATTGTATATGTTTTGAAAATGTGAATTATATATTCAGTATTGAGAACTGGTTAACATGATTGATGAGATTGAATGGCTGGTGAATGGGTCATGGTAATGGAATTGATTGATTATCATTATTGAAATTGGTGTGAGCATGGTTTTAATGTTCAAATTGTAATTTTGGGGACGAAATTCCATAAGGGGGGGAGAGTATAGCGATTTTGGTTTAGACCCGACCCAACTGTTATTTTGGATGTGGGTTTCGTTGTTTCGTATTGTTGTGCATATCTTACTTCCCTCATACTTCCTTGAAATTGGCTATTGGGTTGTATCGATTGCGTTTGAAACATGTTAGTAGCTTGGTTTTCAAACTTTTGTCGCCTACAATTTTACTCCTCTACTCAAGCGGCCATCCTTGCACTCGAGCAGACTTTGTAAACTTTCAGTACTTTTGCAGATCTGTAAAACTACTGGGAGAGTGTGTTTTGCACTCGAGCGGTGTTTCCTACGCTCGAGCTGTCGTGCGCTAGAGCGGCCATTCTTGCACTCGAGTGATGGGTTTCTGTCTGCAAAACTATTGAGAACGTGTATTCTATGCTCGAGCGTCACTTCCTGCACTCGAGCAGTGATGCCCTTTTTCATTGTGTCTTGGCGCTTGAGCAGTAATCATTTCTGTGTCTGATGCTCGAGCGTTACTTCTTGCGTTCAAGCGGACTATGTGTATATCAGTTTGGGAAAAACACTTTTTAGATCACTTTTCATATCTTTATCTCACAAAACCCTTGATCTAGAGCCTCTCTCTCTACTTTTCACCCAAATTTGGTGGTTTCTCTACCCGAGTGTCTTTGTTAAAAAGGTAGAGCTCACTTAGAGCTTTGTTTTCATCCGAACAAAGTTGGGTTTTGGCTTCCTCGAAGTGCCTCATCTCTTCTCTTGGTCTTCTAGCTTTAAGGTTGGGATTTTCTATACTCCTATATGACTCTTAACTTAGTTATTTGTTTTGTGTAAACATTATTATGATTTTTAGAAGATTTTGAACAAACCTAGGGTTTTGGTTTAAAATCCAAAGAGGAGTTTCCAAATGGGTGTATTGGAAATGGTTATGGGAGTGAATATGAGGTTGTGTTGAAATAAAATAGTTGATTATGATACTTGGGTTGGATTTTGGAAGAAAATGAAGTTTACCCTAAAATGTCTCTATTACGATTTTGTATAAATAAATGGAATTAAAATTGAAAATATAAAATTAGATAGACGTTTATGTAAATGGTGGAGCTAGATATGCATTATTACTCACCTATGGAAATTTAGATAGTTTATCTGTCATGAAGATTGTATATCTATTTAGAAATATCTATTTTAGCTATCGATGGGGGATAACTATGACTGTTGTAGAAATTGCATGAGGATTAGGTAAATTGAAATTAATTTCTCATCCGTTGTCATTGAATATGATGGTGTCCTTTAATACATTGTATTTGTATGATGTTTGGGAGGAGAAATGAGATGTACTCCACGTTTGGGAGAAGAAATGAGATGTACTCCAGTGAATTAAGTTGGTCGGAGAGTCCAGGGTGAAAGTCCCGAAAACCACGAGTATACATGGGTACCAATTCCCACGAATGAAATATCCGTGAAATGGTAAATGGAAGTGATTGTATGATGGTCGTACTGATTAGAGACCTAGTGTGTTGTGTTCTCAGTTTGGTTGTCTAAATGAGACAAAATTGATTCCATGAATTAAAATATATAGCGGGTATTGCATGATTTGCAAAAGAGTTATGAAAAGGTTTTTGAGTGGTATTGCATCTGCATCTTATCCCTATACCTTCGTTAAGTTTCATATGTTCTACTAGATTATTTATACTGGACTTTGGCTCACCCTATGTGAGAAAAACATTTTAGGTGCTGATGATATGCCTCCGCCAAGGCACTAGCTTGGGAGGATCTGTAGTAAGAGCTTCTTTTATTGTATTTGTTTTGTGTAGCCAAGGGCTTTAAATATATTGGACTCAAAGTCTACTTTTGTTGTAACCAAGCCTCATCTTGAAAATATGTAAGTCCTCTCGGCATTTCTATCTGTTTATCTTCCTTTCTCTCCCTTAACTTGTAACATAGGCTATAGATTCAGAGGTAGGCATTATGAATGTATGATGCATATGTTCCTCTTTTGTATATCATATTGGATCTAATGGAAGATACCCCTATTATTGTTATTGTCTTATATTAGATGTTGTGGATGGATTATTGTAATTATTTCGGGACCTTACACACTATATAACTATCACATGCTTATCACGTAGGACAAATTGTGTATTGGTGGGATATATAGATAAATTTAATCTCTTACCCTCATTTCGTAGTTACATTCTTATCACATAACTAGATTCTTTTAATGATTTAAACAATGGAGTAACAGAAGTGGGACATTGACACTTATATAGGGACCAAAATGGGATTTGACCAAAAGTGTAGGGATTTGACAGTCATGATTTCATGTGTAGGGACTAAAGTGGGATTTGACCAAAAGTATTGTCATGATTTCATGTGTAGGAATCAAAATGAGATTTGGCGCAAGTGTAATTTACCCTATATGAAAATACTAGATGCGAGGGCAACGTGCACTACATGATAACGCGTGCCCGTAAATTGTTGTAATGTGTAATTTAGAATTATGTTTTTAACGTAAATATTCAACAGATTTGTTGTAGTTCTAAACTTTATGGAATTCATAATACGATCGAAATGTATATAACATGTGTATTCTAATTTCACTACAAGAATTAACACTTTTAGCAACAAAAAAATTGGTCGCTAAAAGTCAATTTTTGGTCGGCAAAAGTTATCCACGACCAATTTTTTTGGTCGCTACTTTGGTCGCCAATTGAGGGTCGGCAAAAGTAATTCGCGACCAAAATTGTGGTTGGTCAGCAAAAGTTGGATTTCGCGACTAAATTTTTGGTCGCTAAATATTTAATTACCGCGACTAATTTATTTGGTCGCCAAAACACTTTGGTCGCGAAAAGTGATATTTTCCCAACCAAAAAGTTTGGTCGCCAATTATCACATTCAACGACCAAAAAGTTTGGTCGCCAATGGTGACATTCCGAGACCAAAAATTTTGGTCACCAATCGTGACATTCCGCGACCAAAAAATTTTGGTCGCCAACCGTGACATTCCGCGACCAAAAAAGGTTTTGGTCGCCATTTGTTAATTTTTGCGACCAAAACTTTTGGTCGGCAAAAGTGAGTTTCCACGACCAAGAGCTGTTTTGGTCGGCAATAGATGTATTTTTTGCGACCAAAACTCTTGGTCGGCAATTGTCATTTTTTGTGAAAAATATTTATTTTGGATGTCGCAACTAATAAATTAGTCACCAAAGCAGGAAAACAATACACTTGTAATTCCTAATAATTCATTCAATCCATAATAAACCTATAATTTTAAAGCATCATTCAAATTAACTGAATCATTAACATTCGACACAATACAACTATTCTAAGTTTTCATTCACAAGTCACATCCATCTAGCATAACAAATTGAAACAATACATAATTCAGATTTACAGCATCAGGAAAATTGCTTAATCCACTAAGTTGCCTTGATAGCCAATCAAAAAGATCCTTGCGCCCTTCCGTGCCAAGCTTCGCATCCATCAAAGCAGTAGTGATGTAAGGCACCTAATAAAGAAACAGAATTGGAAAATTTATCAGAGAAGCATGATAGTGGCAACAACACTGGATTGCAAACCCGTATCTTTGCAAAAATCAATTAAATCCTATAAACATGTACATCGAATTGAGACAACTAGCTAGGCGTGGGCGCGGATCGATTGCGGCCACGGAACCTCTAATCCGTCATCCGTCCGCCAGATTGGCGGATTGGAGAAAATCAATCCGCATCCGTCCGCCAATCCGGCGGATGCGGATTGAGCGGATTGAGCGGATTGGCGGATAGATACGAATCGGTTTGGCGGTTTAAAAGTTTACAAATTTTCAACATAATTTAATTGTGTGCGCACTTCCTAAAAAAAAAAAAAAGGCATAATTCAAGTTTGCATAATTTAATATTCAAGTGGGATAATTCAAGCGTGCATAATTCTGGTAGTGGCATAATTCAAGTGTGCTGTGCATAATTCCAGTGGGCATTTCTTAAACAACTTGGGCAATGCAAAAATAACCATGTGATGAATTGTTGCACCGAATTCCATCCCAACAGCAGCCAGAAATCCAAAAAAAAAAAACTTGGTCAAATGAATTTTTGCATGAGGATTCAAGTGACGGTTCAAGCAACTTTTAGAGTTCAAAATCATCACTAAAGTGAAGTTTGAACTCCATAGAGATGTAACCACTCCAAGCTTATCTATATGTGTGTGTGTGTGTGTGTGTGTGTGTGTGTGTGTGTGTGTGTGTGTGTGTGTGTGTGTGTGTGTGTGTGTGTGTGTGTGTGTGTGTGTGTGTGTGTGTGTGTGTGTGTGTGTGTGTGTGTGTGTGTGTGTGTGTGTGTGTGTGTGTGTGTGTGTGTGTGTGTGTGTGTGTGTGTGTGTGTGTGTGTGTGTGTGTGTGTGTGTGTGTGTGTGTGTGTGTGTGTGTGTGTGTGTGTGTGTGTGTGTGTGTGTGTGTGTGTGTGTGTGTGTGTGTGTGTGTGTGTGTGTGTGTGTGTGTGTGTGTGTGTGTGTGTGTGTGTGTGTGTGTGTGTGTGTGTGTGTGTGTGTGTGTGTGTGTGTGTGTGTGTGTGTGTGTGTGTGTGTGTGTGTGTGTGTGTGTGTGTGTGTGTGTGTGTGTGTGTGTGTGTGTGTGTGTGTGTGTGTGTGTGTGTGTGTGTGTGTGTGTGTGTGTGTGTGTGTGTGTGTGTGTGTGTGTGTGTGTGTGTGTGTGTGTGTGTGTGTGTGTGTGTGTGTGTGTGTGTGTGTGTGTGTGTGTGTGTGTGTGTGTGTGTGTGTGTGTGTGTGTGTGTGTGTGTGTGTGTGTGTGTGTGTGTGTGTGTGTGTGTGTGTGTGTGTGTGTGTGTGTGTGTGTGTGTGTGTGTGTGTGTGTGTGTGTGTGTGTGTGTGTGTGTGTGTGTGTGTGTGTGTGTGTGTGTGTGTGTGTGTGTGTGTGTGTGTGTGTGTGTGTGTGTGTGTGTGTGTGTGTGTGTGTGTGTGTGTGTGTGTGTGTGTGTGTGTGTGTGTGTGTGTGTGTGTGTGTGTGTGTGTGTGTGTGTGTGTGTGTGTGTGTGTGTGTGTGTGTGTGTGTGTGTGTGTGTGTGTGTGTGTGTGTGTGTGTGTGTGTGTGTGTGTGTGTGTGTGTGTGTGTGTGTGTGTGTGTGTGTGTGTGTGTGTGTGTGTGTGTGTGTGTGTGTGTGTGTGTGTGTGTGTGTGTGTGTGTGTGTGTGTGTGTGTGTGTGTGTGTGTGTGTGTGTGTGTGTGTGTGTGTGTGTGTGTGTGTGTGTGTGTGTGTGTGTGTGTGTGTGTGTGTGTGTGTGTGTGTGTGTGTGTGTGTGTGTGTGTGTGTGTGTGTGTGTGTGTGTGTGTGTGTGTGTGTGTGTGTGTGTGTGTGTGTGTGTGTGTGTGTGTGTGTGTGTGTGTGTGTGTGTGTGTGTGTGTGTGTGTGTGTGTGTGTGTGTGTGTGTGTGTGTGTGTGTGTGTGTGTGTGTGTGTGTGTGTGTGTGTGTGTGTGTGTGTGTGTGTGTGTGTGTGTGTGTGTGTGTGTGTGTGTGTGTGTGTGTGTGTGTGTGTGTGTGTGTGTGTGTGTGTGTGTGTGTGTGTGTGTGTGTGTGTGTGTGTGTGTGTGTGTGTGTGTGTGTGTGTGTGTGTGTGTGTGTGTGTGTGTGTGTGTGTGTGTGTGTGTGTGTGTGTGTGTGTGTGTGTGTGTGTGTGTGTGTGTGTGTGTGTGTGTGTGTGTGTGTGTGTGTGTGTGTGTGTGTGTGTGTGTGTGTGTGTGTGTGTGTGTGTGTGTGTGTGTGTGTGTGTGTGTGTGTGTGTGTGTGTGTGTGTGTGTGTGTGTGTGTGTGTGTGTGTGTGTGTGTGTGTGTGTGTGTGTGTGTGTGTGTGTGTGTGTGTGTGTGTGTGTGTGTGTGTGTGTGTGTGTGTGTGTGTGTGTGTGTGTGTGTGTGTGTGTGTGTGTGTGTGTGTGTGTGTGTGTGTGTGTGTGTGTGTGTGTGTGTGTGTGTGTGTGTGTGTGTGTGTGTGTGTGTGTGTGTGTGTGTGTGTGTGTGTGTGTGTGTGTGTGTGTGTGTGTGTGTGTGTGTGTGTGTGTGTGTGTGTGTGTGTGTGTGTGTGTGTGTGTGTGTGTGTGTGTGTGTGTGTGTGTGTGTGTGTGTGTGTGTGTGTGTGTGTGTGTGTGTGTGTGTGTGTGTGTGTGTGTGTGTGTGTGTGTGAGAGAGAGAGAGAGAGAGTGTGTGTGTGTGTGTGTGTGTGTGTGGTAGCACATTCACAGCCAAGCATAAGAGAAAAGATAGTAAACTCTATCTTGGATGAGATATCTGGGTTGTGGATTACTACTGCCTGGCTGCTTCTCATCTATTTACCCAACTGGATAATATTATATAATACATATGCACACACTCATAGTCCATGATTCTTGTGGGGTAGTGTGTGTGGGACTCAAGACAGATTGGCCTCAAGTTATGAATGCCCTCAAGTCCCATCACAGATTTGAATGCCCTCAAGTCATGGGTCCAATATTTAATATAACAGCTAGTGCTAGTACTTCTCCTACAACATCAGGCCTACCTTGAGCGTCCTTCCCATCCAATCGAATAGTCTAAATGACCTTCCAAATGTTTTCTTTTTTTTTTTGAAGTCTTTAGTCAAGTTGCACATGCACATCACATAAATGAAAAGTTGTGGCCATTGTGATTTCACAGGCATCATCAAACACACGCCCCCCCCCTCTCTCTCTCTCTATATATATATATATATCTTTGTGTGAGAGTGGAAATTTTTGGGTAAAGTAGACCAACAAGGTTCCACTTGATGTTTGCAAAGTCAAGTCAATTAACTGTTTTTAATAAATCCTAGGCCATTCAAGAGCAGGCCTAATTTCCCATTGAAGTGCAATACATCCATAAGGATTATTTAAGCCACTGGAATAACGAAACATTTTCGGCTCATTTTTCAATGTTCATTACTAAAATGCAACATATTGCTAAATAGAATTTGAGTATCATCTAAACTTTCACAGACACTTTTAAATTAGATTCATAGACTCGACTCGACTCGACTCAATGAAGCATCAGACTTGACATAAGATTTAAGCAAATAAGAATGAAGAAGGCATACCAAGTTGTTTCAGAATGTCAGTGAACGTAGCCTGCAAAACATAGGAAGAAAAGAAGAAAACGCTGGTTATCCCTGGTGCAATCTGGAATGAAAAAAAAAAAACAAAAAAATCTAACTAACTAATTTTCTAACCATAACAACAAACAAGAACAAGAAATAAACATGAAAATAGTTGCTATTCTTCATAAAGAAAATGCTCGTTTCAATTTGCTCTTTTATGCCTTCATGCTAAAAACAAGAAGTATAGCAAAAAGCTCAGCATGAGTTTAATTACAAGCAAATTCTAGTAGTGCAACTTGTCCCTCAGTAATTGCATAAGAACATTGGTATGGTATTGACAACATTTTTAGATTTCTTTAGAAAAGACTCCATGTCATAATTTTGCTATTATGCCATTTTTTATGGCAAAGAGGCTGCTGTATATGAGCTCACCATTAGGTGCAAGGGGGTATATCTAGAAGATATATGGTAGTTCAGCCATAAAAACAAACAACAAATGTGGAGGTAGCTTATTTGGTTGCTTTTAAGAAATTCTTTCACTACAATTAGAAAAAGATGAAATTCTTGCCGTGTTGAAGTCAACAATTATAAAGAGATCAAAGTATACTAATCCTTCCCTTCATTTTCTCTCTTTTTTATTCTCCACTCTCTTATTCAGCAATGGAATATTGTTAATATTATTTAAGGTTATCCCTTACTTCACTAGGAACACAGCTTCATGTACAGCTTTGCCTTTTGGCAGCGTTTTAGGGAAAAAATGCTGCTAAAAATTTTATTTTTAGTTGCAGTCAATAACCGCTACAATAGCCTATCTATAGCAGCCTTTTTCAGGCCGATACAATAAAAAACGCTGCTAAATCTTGATTTTCTTGTAGTGTGTGGAATGCACTTACCTCTTGTAACTCTGAGACCACAAAGAAGACAGAGCCAGTGTTAACCGTGTCATAAAGTCGAATTCGAACCAATTCTCGGCTACATGGTTCAGGCGAGTTCACAGATGGAGGGCCATGATCAACTCCCCTAGGAATAGAAAGTGTATTCTCCCAGTACCCTACATTCAAGATATTGATCAAATACCACAATTTCACCTTCTACTTCTGACAATGGTGGAGAAAGGTAAGCAGCACTAAAGTGGAGAGGGGTAGGAAAACATTATAACTGGGAGTGGGAACTGGGGGTGCAGGGGGAGATATCTAGTAGCTCTGCCCCAGCTTCTAACTCCAACTAGAGATACTTAAAGCAGATCCATCTCTTCTTGGTACTAGATTGACTTTAATAACTAACCTTTTCCAAAAAGATTGCATCAGAACCATTGCAAAAGCTTTTAGAATTCCTTCACTAAATCTTGAACACATGAATAAACCTTTATTCCTTCACTAAATCCAATTTTATAATGTAACAAGGCTATAGACTTCAACTTTACGGCTTCTCAGTGAAACATATCATTAGGTAGTTTGTCTAATTTCTTTCTATAGACTTCAACTCATTTTATTCCAATCCTTTCTATGAAACAAACACAACCTAAGTGTTGTCTAATTTCTTAGGTTTGAATCGCATGATAAATCATGATGCATTAACTTATACAGACCTTGATAACCAAGATTGTGAGATACTCAAAAGTTTAGGTAGTTTTATAAGATTAAGCATTTAAAATTTTAAAAATAGGTTAGAGAGATGGGGTTTTGCATCCACACTAAGTCATTGATTATGCAAAGAAGGTAACCGTTATAAATTTAATCTCTCTCTCTCTCTCTCTCTCTCTCTCTCTCTCTCTTTTATTTTTCTTTATTTTTCTTTTGGTTTTGATCAGCAACAAATAGTAGTTAAAAGTAAACATGGTCACTTCTGTGTAAAAGTAGAAAGCATTTTCTGTTTAAAAACCAATGCTTCACTCTCTGAACCTCATCAGACATTGTTTTATCTTCAAGATTCTTCATTGAAACTTCAACATCATAAGCCAACCTCAAGCATGCCAAAAGATTAAGTCAAAATAAAATCATAAAATCACATGTACCACAACTTACAAATAATTTTAAAATTCTATATACTCCCAAGTCCTATATATTCTTCTTGATTATCTAAATCTAGGATAACAAAATCCTTTCCATCTAATTCCATATGACTTTTCTAAGAGAATGATCCCATCAAATATTCTAATCCTAATGAGTACGCCTTGTACACAAATGATTCATGGCACATGCTTTGATTTTAGCAGAAAAGAATATAAACTATCATGAAAGAATAAAACATATTTAGCACAAAAATCTTTAAAAACCAAATTATGAGAAAGCACCCCAAAAATCTTTGGAATTAAGCAGGTTTATAAGAGCATGGGAACTATAATGATATCCCTCTCCATGCAATTAATAAACTACACCCATTTGTCAGAATAGTAAGCCCATCTTCATGTAGGCCACATAACCAAATTGATCCATGGTCACCTGTTTCAATTAATTACATGTTACCATTGTCCCATTAAGAATCATTGTTAAGTTCATCAACATATATCATAGAATAGAACTGATAGCCAAAGGTGAAAAGATAGTACCATCAATCTTCTATAAGGGCAAATCAAATTTAGTTGTCACATCTAGTTGCTAGGTCTCTATACACACAAAACTCTAGCTTCCAAGTAGAATGATTCCATCTCAGAATATTAATTTAATCAAATCAAATCATTCATACAATTGAGTAAAAGTAATGCTGTAGTCTCTACACTCATTCTTCCTGGACAGAACAGAAGCATGTTAAAATATATTTATCAAAATAGACAAAAATGCAGTGGATATGCTCAACAAATCAAGGGGAGTCCAACAAACATGAAGAATAAAACTTCGATGAGTAAATTACTAAATTCATTGATTCTTCAGAGTAAAACCGAAGAAATTTTAAAAATGTGAAACCCTAGGTTAATCAGAACAATAAACAAACAAGATTAAACGCATCACCGAAATTCAGAAAACATTCGATATTCTCACCAAAATGAAGCTAAGTCTGTTTACTGAGACACTTCCTGAGCTTCCACTACTTGTGCTTGTTCATCTTCCTCTTTCTCTTCTTCTTCACGCTATCAGCCCAGATCATCATCGGAGTGTCGCTAGCCACGAAAGGCACAAACCCAGTTGAAGAAATAGGGTTTAGAGAAAACCCAAATGGAAAGCTTGGAAAGATCGGGGTCGAAAGAGAAGAAACCGAAACCGAATCCGAATCCGAATCCGAATCGAGATTTACATTGTGGTTGTGGGGATGGAGTGGTTTGGGTTCGGTGAGATGGGGAAGAGTGAAGAGAGGAGGTATGAGATTTGGGGGATGTAGTTTATTAAAAGTAGGGATAATATATTTGACAGATTTGCTTCGTGAGTAGTTTCTAGACAAGAGAAGCCATTGAAGACTCGGGAAGAACTGAACAACAAGTTCATATACAAATTTGTACAAGATTGAGAGAGAGAATACAGAGAG
>NW_021026654.1:694314-706380 GCF_004153795.1 Camellia sinensis
TACTGAGTAATTTACTTAGCAATTTACTGGGTAATGTTCAGAGTAATTTACTGAGAATTCAATGAGTAATTTACTGAGATTTTATTGAGTAATTTACCGTTAAATTATGAAAAATTTACTTCGAATTTTCTAAATAATTTACTGAGGATTTACTATGAATTTACTGAGTAAATAATTGAGAATTTACGGAATAATTTACTGAGAATTTCTCGGGAATTTTACTGGTAATTTACTGAGAATTTACTAAGTAATTTATTGATAATTTACTCAGAATTTATTGAGAATTTTCTAAGTAATTTACTTGATAATTTACTGAGAATTTTCTGGGAATTTACTGAGTAATTTAATGAGAATTTACCCAGTAATTTACCTTGTGATTTAGTCGGAATTTACTGAGTAATTTACTTAGCAATTTACTGGGTAATGTTCGGAGTAATTTACTGAGAATTCATTGAGTAATTTATTGAGATTTTATTGAGTAATTTACCGTTAAATTATGAAAAATTTACTTCGAATTTTCTAAATAATTTACTGAGGATTTACTAGGAATTTACTGAGTAATTAATTTAGAATTTACTAAATAATTTACTGAGAATTTCTCGGGAATTTAATTACTAATTTACTGTGAATTTACTGAGTAATTTGCTGAGAAATTACTAGGAATTTATTTAGAATTTTCTAAGTAATTTACTTGATAATTTACTGAGAATTTTCTGGGAATTTACTAAGTAATTTAATGAAAATTTACACAGTAATTTACCAAGTAATTTATTGGGAATTTACTGAGTGATTTACTCGGAATGTACTGTGTAATTTACTTAGCAATTTACTGGTTAATGTTCGGAGTAATTTGCTGAGAATTCAATGAGTAATTTACTATGATTTTATTGACTAATCTACCGTGAAATTATGAAAAATTTACTTCGAATTTTCTAAATAATTTACTGAGGATTTACTATGAATTTACTGAGTAAATAATTGAGAATTTACGGAATAATTTACTGAGAATTTCTCGGGAATTTTACTGGTAATTTACTGAGAATTTACTAAGTAATTTATTGATAATTTACTCAGAATTTATGGAGAATTTTCTAAGTAATTTACTTGATAATTTACTGAGAATTTTCTGGTAATTTACTGAGTAATTTAATGAGAATTCACTACATAATTTACCGAGTAATTTACTCGGAATTGACTGAGTGATTTAGTCGGAATTTACTGAGTAATTTACTTAGCAATTCACTGGGTAATGTTCGGAGCAATTTACTGAGAATTCAATGGGTAATTTACTGTTAAATTATGAAAAATTTACTTCGAATTTTCTAAATAATTTTCTGAGGATTTACTATGAATTTTTTGAGGATTTTCTAAATAATTTATTGCGAATTTTCTAAGTAATTTACATGATAATTTATTGAGAATTTTTTGGGAATTTACTAAGTAATTTAATGTGAATTTACTCAGTAATTTACTGGGAATTTACTGAATAATTTACTTAGCAATTTACTGGGTAATGTTCAGAGTAATTTACTGAGAATTCAATGAGTAATTTACAGAGATTTTATTGAGTAATTTACCGTTAAATTATGAAAAATTTACTACGAATTTTCTAAATAATTTACGGAGGATTTACTAGGAATTTACGGAGTAATTAATTGAGAATTTACGGAATAATTTTCTGAGAATTTCTTGGGAATTTAACTAGTAATTTACTGAGAATTTACTAAGTAATTTGCGAAGAAATTACTAGGAATCTATTTAGAATTTTCTAAGTAATTTACTATATAATTTACTGAGAATTTTCTGGGAATTTATGGAGTAATTTAATGAGAATTTACTCAGTAATTTACCGAGTAATTTACAGGGAATTTACTGAGTGATTTACTAGTAATTTACTTAGTATTTTACTTAGCAATTTACTGGGTATTGTTCGGAGTAATTTGCTGAGAATTCAATGAGTAATTTACTAAGATTTTATTGAGTAATTTACCGTGAAATTATGAAAAATTCACTTCTAATTTTGAAAAGAATTTACTGAGGATTTACTATGAATTTATTGAGTAATTAATTGAGAATTTACTGAATAATTTACTGAGAATTTCTCGGGAATTTAACTAGTAATTTACTGAGAATTTAATGAGTAATTTATTGATAATTTACTCGAAATTTTATGAGAATTTTCTTAGTAATTTCCTTGATAATTTACTGAGAATTTTCTGGGAATTTACTGTGTAATTTAATAAGAATTTACTCAGTAATTTACTGGGAATTTACTGAGTGATTTACTCAGAATTTACTGAGTAATTTATTTAGCAAATTACTGGGTAATGTTCGGAGCAATTTACTGAGAATTCGAAGAGTAATTTACTGAGATTTTATTAAGTAATTTACCGCTAAATTATGAAAAATTTACTTCGAATTTTCTAAATAATTTACTGAGGATTTACTATGAATTTACTGAGTAATTAATTGAGAATTTACTGAATAATTTACTGAGAATTTCTTGGGAATTTAACTAGTAATTTACTGAGAATTTACTAAGTAATTTTCTGAGAAATTACTAGGAATTTATTTAGAATTTTCTAAGTAATTTACTTGATAATTTACTGAGAATTTTCTGGGAATTTACTGGGTAATTTAATGAAAATTTACTCAGTAATTTACCAAGTAATTTATTGGGAATTTACTGAGTGATTTACTCAGAATGTACTGAGTAATTTACTTAGCAATTTAATAGGTAATGTTCGGAGTAATTTGTTGAGAATTCAATAAGTAATTTACTGAGATTTTATTGAGTAATTTACCGTGAAATTATGAAAAATTTACTTCGAATTTTCTAAATAATTTACTGAGGACTTACTATGAATTTACAGAGTAATTAATTGAGAATTTACTGAATAATTTACTGAGAATTTCTCCGGAATTTGACTAGTAATTTACTGAGAATTCACTATGTAATTTATTGATAATTTACTCAGAATTTATTGAGAATTTTCTAAGTAATTTACTTGATAATTTACTGAGAATTTTCTGGGATTTTACTGAGTAATTTAATGAGAATTTACTCAGTAATTTACCGAGTAATTTACTGAGTGATTTAGTGGGAATTTACTGAGTAATTTACTTAGCAATTTACTGGATAATGTTCAGAGTAATTTACTCAAAATTCAATGAGTAATTTACTGAGATTTTATTGAGTAATTTACCGTTAAATTACGAAAAATTTGCTTCGAATTTTCTAAATAATTTACTGATGATTTACTAGGAATTCACTGAGTAATTAATTGAAAATTTACTGAATAATTTACAGAGAATTTACTAAGTAATTTGCTGAGAAATTACTAAGAATTTATTAAGAATTTTCTAAGTAATTTACTTGATAATTTACTGGGAATTTTTTGGGAATTTACTGAGTAATTTAATGAAAATTTACTCAGTAATTTACCAAGTAATTTATTGGGAATTTACTGAGTGATTTACTCTGAATGTACTGAGTAATTTACTTAGCAATTTGCTGGGTAATGTTCGGAGTAATTTGCTGAGAATTCAATGAGTAATTTACTGAGATTTTATTGAGTAATTTACCGTGAAATTATGAAAAAATTACTTCAAATTTTCTAAATAATTTACTAAGGATTTACTATGAATTTACAAAGTAATTAATTGAGAATTTACTAAGTAATTTATTGATAATCTATTCGGAATTTATTGAGAATTTTCTAAGTAATTTACTTGATAATTTACTGAGAATTTTCTGGGAATTTACTGAGTAATTTAATGAGAATTTACTCAGTAATTTACCGAGTAATTTACTGAGAATTTACTGAGTGATTTACTCGGAATTTACTTAGAAATTTACATAGCAATTTACTGGGAATGTTCGGAGTAATTTGCTGAGAATTCAATGAGAAATTTACTGAGATTTTATTGAGTAATTTACCGTGAAATTATGAAAAATTTACTTCGAATTTTTTAAATAATTTACTGAGGATTTACTATGAATTTACTGAGTAATTAATTGAGAATTTAATGAATAATTTACTGAGAATTTCTCAGGAATTTAACTAGTAATTTACTGAAAATTTACTAAGTAATTTATTGATAATTTACTCGGAATTTATTGAGAATTTTCTAAGTAATTTACTTGATAATTTACTGAGAATTTTCTCGGAATTTACTAAGTAATTTCATGAGAATTTACTCAGTAATTTACCGAGTAATTTACTGGGAATTTACTGGGTGATTTACTCGGAATTTACTTATAAATTTACTTAGCAATTTACTGTGTAATATTCAGAGTAATTTACAGAGAATTCAATGAGTAATTTACTTAGATTTTATTGAGTAATTTACCGTTAAATTATGAAAAATTTACTTCGAATTTTCTAAATAATTTACTGAGGATTTACTAGGAATTTACTGAGTAATTAATTGAGAATTTACTGAATAATTTACTAAGAATTTCTGGGGAATTTAACTAGTAATTTACTAAGGATTTACTAAGTAATTTGCTGAGAATTTACTAGGAATTTATTAAGAATTTTCTAAGTAATTTACTTGATAATTTACTGAGAATTTTTTGGGAATTTACTGAGTAATTTAATGAAAATTTACTCAGTAATTTACCAAGATATTTACTGGGATTTTACTATGAATTTACTGAGGATTGTACTAAATAATTTACTGAGGATTTACTATGAATTTACTGAGTAACTAATTGAGAATTTACGAAGAATTTACTAAGCAATTTATTAAAAATTTACTAGGAATTTATTGAGAATTTTCTAAGTAATTTACTTGATAATTTAATGAGAATTTACTGAGTAATTTATTGAGTAATTTACTGGGAATTTACTGAGTGATTTACTCAGAATTTACTTAGCAATTTACTGGGTAATGTTCTGAGTAATTTACTGAGAATTTAATGAGTAATTTACTGATATTTTATTGAGTTATTTTCCGTTAAATTATGATAAATTTACTTTGAATTTTCTAAGTAATTTACTAAGGATTTACTGCGAATTTACTGAGTAATTAATCGAGAATTTACTGAATAATTTACTGAGAATTTACGAAGTAATTTTCTGAGAATTTACTAGGAATTTATTGAGAATTTTCTAAGTAATTTACTTCATAATTTACTGAGAATTTTCTGGGAATTTACAAAGTAATTTAAAGAGAATTTCCTAAGTAATTTACCGTGTAATTTACTGGGAATTTACTGAGTGATTTACTCGGAATTTACTGAGTAATTTACTTAGCAATTTACTGCGTAATGTACGGAGTAACTTACTGAGAATTCAATGAGTAATTTACTGAGATTTTATTGAGTAATTTACCATTAAATTATGAAAAATTTACTTCGAATTTTCTAAATAATTTACTCAGGATTTACTAGGAATTTACTGAGTAATTAACTCAGAATTTACTGAATAATTTACTGAGAATTTCTTGGGAATTCTGCTACTAATTTACTGAGAATTTACGAAGTAATTTACTGAGAATTTACTAGGAATTTATTGAGAATTTTCTAAGTAATTTACTTGATAATTTACTGAGAATTTTTTGGGAATTTACAGAGTAATTTAATGAGAATTTACTCAGTAATTTACCGAGTAATTTACTGGGAATTTACTAAGTGATTTACTCGTAATTTACTTAGTATTTTACTTAGCAATTTACTGGGTATTGTTCGTAGTAATTTGCTGAGAATTCAATGAGTAATTTACTGAGATTTTATTGAGTAATTTACCGTGAAATTATGAAAAAATTACTTTGAATTTTCTAAATAATTTACTGAAGATTTACTATGAATTTACAGAGTAATTAATTGAGAATTTACTAAGTAATTTATTGATAATTTATTCGGAATTTATTGAGAATTTTCTAAGTAATTTACTTGATAATTTACGGAGAATTTTCTGGGAATTTACTGAGTAATTTAATGAGAATTTACTCAGTAATTTACCGAGTGATTTAGTAGGAATTTACTGAGTAATTTACTTAGCAATTTACTGGGTAATGTTCGGAGTAATTTACTGAGAATTCAATGAGTAATTTACTAAGATTTTATTGAGCAATTTGCCGTTAAATTATGAAAAATTTACTTCAAATTTTCTAAATAATTTACTGAGGATTTACTAGGAATTCATTGAGTAATTAATTGAGAATTTACTGTATAATTTACTAAGAATTTCTTGGGAATTTAACTAGTAATTTACTTAGAATTTACTAGGAATTTATTGAGAATTTTCAAAGTAATTTACTTCATAATTTACTGAGAATTTCTGAGAAGTTATAGAGTAATTTAACGAGAATTTACTAAGTAATTTACCGAGTAATTTACTCGGAATTTGCTTAGTAAATTACTTTGCAATTTGCTCGGTAATGTTCTGAGTAATTTACTGGGTAATGTTTTGAGTAATTTACTAAGAATTTAATAAGTAATTTACTAAGATTTTATTGAGTAATTTACCGTTAAATTATGAAAAATTTACTTCGAATTTTCTAAATAATTTACTGGGGATTTACTATGAATTTACTGAGTAATTAATAGAGAATTTACTGAATAATTTACTGAGCATTTCTTGGGAATTTAACTACTAATTTACTTAGAATTTACTAGGAATTTATTGAGAATTTTCTAAGTAATTTACTTCATAATTTACTGAGAATTTTCTGGGAATTTACGGAGTAATTTAATGAGAATTTACCAAGTAATTTACCGAGTACTTTACTGGGAATTTACTAAGTGATTTACTCGGAATTTACTTTGAAATTTACTTAGCAATTTACTAGGTAATGTCCGGAGTAATTTGTTGAGAATTCAATGATTAATTTACTGAGATTTTATTCAGTAATTTACCGTTAAATTATGAAAAATTCACTTTGAATTTTCTAAATAATTTACTGAGGATTTACTACGAATTTACCGAGTAATTAATTGAGAATTTACTGAATAATTTACTAAGAATTTCTTGGGAATTCAACTACTAATTTACTGAGAATTTACGAAGTAATTTTCTGAGAATTTACTAGGAATTTATTGAGAATTTTATGGGAATTTACAGAGTAATTTAATGAGAATTTTCTGGAAATTTACAGAGTAATTTAATGAGAATTTACTAAGTAATTTACCAAGTAATTTAGTGGGAATTTACTGAGTGATTTACTCGTAATGTACTGAGTAATTTACTTAGCAATTTACTGGGTAATGTTCAGAGTAATTTGCTTAGAATTCAATGAGTGATTTACTGAGATTTTATTAAGTAATTTACTGTGAAATTATGAAAAATTTACTTCAAATTTTCTAAATAATTTACTGAGGATTTACTATGAATTTACTGAGTAATTAATTGAGAATTTACTGAATAATTTACTGAGAATTTCTTGGGAATTTTATTAGTAATTTACTGAGAATTTACATAGTAATTTACTAAGAATTTACTGGGAATTTATTGAGAATTTTCTAAGTAATTTACTTGATAATTTAGTAAGAATTTTTTGGGAAATTACTAAGCAATTTAATGAGAATTTACTAAGTAATTTACCGAGTAATTTACTTGGAATTTACTTAGTAATTTACTTAGCAATTTACTGGGTAATGTTCTGAGTAATTTACTGAGAATTTATTGAGTAATTTACCGTTAAATGATGAAAAATTTTCTTTGAGTTTTCTAAATAATTTACTGAGGATTTACTAGGAATTTACTGAGTATATAATTGGGAATTTACTGAATAATTTACCGAGAATTTCTTGGGAATTCAACTAGTAATTTAATGAGAATTTACGAAGTAATTTACTGAGAATTTACTAGGAATTTATTGAGAATTTTCTAAGTAATTTACCTGATAATTTACTGAGAATTTTCTTGGGATTTACTGAGTAATTTAATGAGAATTTACTGAGTAACTTACCGAGTAATTTACTGGGAATTTACTGAGTGATTTACTCGGAATTTACTTAGTAATTTACTTAGCAATTTATTGGGTAATGTCCGGTGTAATTTACTGAGAATTCAATGAGTAATTTACTGAGATTTTATTGAGTAATTTACCGTTAAATGATGAAAAATTTACTTCGAATTTTCTAAATAATTTACTGAGAATTTACGAAGTAATTTACTGAGAATTTACTTGGAATTTATTGGGAATTTTCTAAGTAATTTACTTCATAATTTACTGTGAATTTTCTGGGTATTTACAGAGTAATTTAATGAGAATTTACTAAGTAATTTACCGAGTAACTTACTGGGAATTTACTGAGTGATTTACTCGGAATTTACTAAGTAATTTACTTACCAATTTACAGGGTAATGTACGGAGTAATTTACTGAGAATTCAATGTGTAATTTACTGAGATTTTATTGAGTAATTTACTGTTAAATTATGAAAAATTTACTTCGAATATTCTAAATAATTTACTGAGGATTTACTAGGAGTTTGCTGAGTAATTAATTGAGAATTTACTGAATAATTTACTGGGAATTTATTGGGAATTCAACTACCAATTTACTGAAATTTACTAGGAATTTATTGAGAATTTTCTCAGTAATTTACTGGATAATTTACTGAGAATTTTCTGGGAATTTACTAAGTAATTAAATGAGAATTTGCTAAGTAATTTACCGAGTAATTTACTGGGAATTTACTGAGTGATTTACTCAGAATTTACTGAGTAATATACTTAGCAATTTACTGTGTAATGTTCGAAGTAATTTGCTGAGAATTCAATGAGTAATTTACTGAGATTTTGTTGAGTAATTTACCGTGAAGTTATGAAAAATTTACTTCAAATTTTCTAAATAATTTACTGTGGATTTACTATGAATTTACTGAGTAATTAATTGAGAATTTAATTAGTAATTTACGAAGAATTTACTAAGTAATTTATTGAGAATTTACTAGGAACTTATTGAGAATTTTCTAAGTAATTTACTTGATAATTTACAAAGAATTTTCTGGGAATTTACTAAGCAATTTAATGAGAATTTACTGAGTAATTTATCAAGTAATTTACTGGGAATTTACTAAGTGATTTACTCAGAATTTACTTAGCACTTTACTGGGTAATGTTCTGAGTAATTTACTGAGAATTTAATGAGTAATTTACTGAGATTTTATTGAGTAATTTACTGTTAAATTATGATAAATTTACTTCAAATTTTCTAAATAATTTACTGGGGACTTACTATGAATGTACTGAGTAATTAATTGAGAATTTATTGAATAATTTACTGAGAATTTCTTGGGAATTCAACTACTAATTTACTGAGAATTTACGAAGTAATTTACTAGGAATTTATTGAGAATCTTCTAAGTAATTTACTTCATAATTTACTGAGAATTTTCTGGGAATTTACAGAGTAATTTAATGAGAATTTACTAAGTAATTTACCGAGTAATTTATTGGGAATTTACTGAGTGATTTACTCGGAATTTACTTAGTAATTTACTGGGTAATGTCCGGAGTGATTTACTGAGAATTCAATGAGCAATTTTCTGAGATTTTATTAAGTAATTTACCAAGTAATTTATTGGGAATTTACTGAGTGATTTACTCGGAATGTACTGAGTAATTTACTTAGTAATTTACTGGGTAATGTTCGAAGTAATTTGCTGAGAATTCAATGAGTAATTTACTGAGATTTTATTGGGTAATTTACCGTGAAATTATGAAAAATTTACTTCGAATTTTCTAAATAATTTACTGAGGATTTACTATGAATTTACTGAGTAATTAATTGAGAATTTACTAAATAATTTACTGAGAATTAATTGAGAATTTAATCAATAATTTACTGAGAATTTACTAAGTAATTTACTGAGAATTTTCTGGGAATTTATTGAGAATTTTCTAAGTCACTTAATTTATAATTTACTATGAATTTTTTTGGAATTTACTAAGCAATTTAATGAGAATTTACGGAGTAATTTACCGAGTAATTTGCTGGGAATTTACTGAATGATTTACTCGGAATTTACTTAGTAATTTACCTAGCAATTTACTGGGTAATGTTCTGAGTAATTTACTGAGTAATTTACCGAGATTTTATTGAGTAATTTACCGTTAAATTATGAAAAATTTACTTCGAATTTTTTAAATAAGTTACTGAGGATTTACTATGAATTTACTGAGTAATTAATTGAGAATTTACTGAATAATTTACTGAGAATTTGTTGGGAATTTAACTAATAATTTACTGAGAATTTATTAAGTAATTTACTTGGAATTTATTTAGAATTTTCTATGTAATTTACTTCATAATTTACTGAGAAATTTCTGGGAATTTACAGAATAATTTAATGAGAATTTACTAAGTAATTTACCGAGTAATTTACTGAGTGATTTTCTCGGAATTTACTTAGCAATTTACTGGGTAATGTCCGGAGTGATTTACTGAGAATTCTATGAGTAATTTACTGAGATTTTGTTGAGTAATTTACTGTTAAATTATGAAAAATTTACTTCGAATTTTCTAAATAATTTACTGAGGATTTACTCTGAATTTACTGAGTAATTAATTGAGAATTTACTGAATAATTTACTGAGAATTTCTTGGGAATTCAACTAGTAATTTACTGAGAATTTACTAAGTAATTTATTGAGAATTTACTAGGAATTTATTGAGAATTTTCTCAGTAATTTACTTGATAATTTACTGAGAATTTTCTAGGAATTTACGGAGTAATTTAATGAGAATTTACTCAGTAATTTACTGAGTAATTTACTGAGAATTTACTGAGTGATTTACTTAGAATTTACTGAGTAATTTACTTAGCAATTTACTGGGTAATGTTCGGAGTAATTTGCTGAGAATTCAATGAGTAATTTACTAAGAATTTATTGAGTAATTTACCGTGAAATTATGAAAAATTTACTTCGAATTTTCTAAATAATTTACTGAGGATTTATTAGGAATTTACTAATTAATTAATTGAGAAGTTACTGAATAATTTATTGAGAATTTCTTGGGAATTTGATTAGTAATTTTCTGAGAATTTACTAAGTAATTTACTAAGAATTTACTGAGAATTTATTTAGAATTTTCTAAGTAATTTACTTTATAATTTATTAAGAATTTTTTGGGAATTTACTAAGTAATTTAATGAGAATTTACTGAGTAATTTGCCGTGTAATTTATTGAGAATTTCTTGGGAATTTGATTAGTAATTTAATGAGAATTTACTAAGTAATTTACTAGGAATTTACTGGGAATTTATTGAGAATTTTCTAAGTAATTTACTTTATAATTTACTGAGAATTTTTTCAGAATTTACTAAGTAATTGAATGAGAATTTACCGAGTAATTTGCCGAGTAATTTAATGGAAATTTACAGGGTATTTACTGTAACACTTACGTTTTCAGTTTTCTGTTTATATTTACAAAAATTTAAAAAACTCAAATAAAAACTTGTTTGGTAAATTTTTTGATTTATAAATCAGTGGTCTCAGTTTATAAATTTGGCCAAAAAATGAAAACACAAAAAATGTGTTTTCATTTTGAGTTTTCAGTTTTTTTTTTTTTGCTGAGGTCTCAGTCTCTACTGCAGGGATAGATACCAGTAAGTTAGATGGATCAGTAGAACACATCAGGGATGGAGGCAATGATGCGCCAGATGCAAGAAAATATGAAACTCATGCAGCAAGATGCTGTCCGCTAAGCTGAATTCGCCAAACAGCAGGCTGCGGTCATGGCCCAATAGGCAGAGCTAATCACCAGATTGCAACAGCAAAACAGAGCATTTGCTTCGTATCAAGCTTCCCCCCCACCAGTAGATCCAATACCCGGGGAGATGCCAAATGTCCAAGAAGGTACGGAAATTCTGACAGGGCCGGCTCCGCCCCCAATCTTACCCCAGCTGTCTAAAGTACCAATTAACCCATCGGACTCTCCCTTTGAGTTCGAGGTAGACCTTACAGCGTTGAAGTTGAGCAAGCTTGAAAAGTTGTTCAAGAAATCCCAAGGGGTAAAGTCCATCCTGGACATTGAGGACGGGTACACCAACGCAGTTGTGACACTGCCGGACAGGTTCAAGATGCCTCACATCGACCGTTTTGACAGG
>NW_021026654.1:714430-727058 GCF_004153795.1 Camellia sinensis
TTGAAAATTTACTAAATAATTTCTTGAGAATTTCTTGGGAATTTAA
Source organism: Camellia sinensis (assembly GCF_004153795.1). Taxonomy (NCBI): domain Eukaryota; kingdom Viridiplantae; phylum Streptophyta; class Magnoliopsida; order Ericales; family Theaceae; genus Camellia; species Camellia sinensis. Next base: position 714,477 of record NW_021026654.1, read on the forward strand.
TTACTAATTTACTGAGAATTTACTAAGTAATTTACTGAGAATTTACTGGGAATTTATTGAGAATTTTCTAAGTAATTTACTTCATAATTTACTGACAATTTTCTGGGAATTTACTGCGTATCTTAATGAGAATTTACTGATTAATTTACCAAGTAATTTGTTGTGAATTTACTAAGTGATTTACTCGGAATTCACTTAGCAATTTACATAGCAATTTACTGGGTAATGTTCTGAGTAATTTGCCGAGAATTCAATGAGTAAAGTACTGAGATTTTATTGAGTAATTTACCGTGAAATTATGAAAAATTTACTTCGAATTCTCTAAATAATTTACTGTGGATTTACTAGGAATTTACTAAGTAATTAAGTGAGAATTTACTGAATAATTTATTAGGAATTTACTGAGAATTTACTGTGAATTTATTGAGAATTTTCTAAGCAATTTACTTTATAATTTACTGAGAATTTAATGGTAATTTACTGAGTAATTTAATTAGAATTTACTAAGTAATTTACAGGGAATTTTCTGAGTGATTTACTCATAATTTACTAAGTAATTTACTTAGCAATTTACTGGGTAATGTTCTGAATAATTTACTGAGAATTCAATGAGTAATTTACTGAGATTTTATTGAGTAATTTACTGTGAAATTATGAAAAATTTATTTCAAATTTTCAAAATAATTTACTGAGGATTTATGAGGAATTTACTGAGTAATTAACTGAGAATTTAATTAATAATTTACTGAGAACTTCTTGGGAATTTAATTAGTAATTTACTGAGAATTTACTAAGAATTTATTGAGAATTTTCTAAGTAATTTACTTTATAATTTACTGAGAATTTTCTGGGAATTTGCTGAGTAATTTACCGAGTAATTTACTGGGAATTTACTGTGTGATTTACTCGGAATTTACTTAGTAATTTACTTAGCAATTTACTGGGTAATGTTCTGAGTAATTTACTGAGAATTCAATGAGTAATTTACTGAGATTTTATTGAGTAGTTTACCGTGAAATTAAGAAAAATTTACTTCGAATTTTGCAAATAATTTACTGATACTAAGAATTTACTGAGTAATTAATTGAGAATTTACTAAATAATTCACTGAGAATTTCATAGGAATTTAATTAGTAATTTACTGAGAATTTACTCGGAATTTATTTAGAATTTTATAAGTAATTTACTTCATAATTTACTGAGAATTTTCTGTGAATTTACTGAGTAATTTAATGACAATTTACTGAGTAATTTACCGAGTAATTTACTGAGTGATTTACTCGGAATTTACTGAGTAATTTTCTTAGCAATTTATAGCGCAATGTTTTGAGTAATTTACTGAGAATTCATTGAGTAATTTACTGAGATTTTATTGAGTAATTTACTGTGAAATTATGAAAAATTTACTTCGAATTTTCAAAATAATTTACTAAGGATTTACGAGGAATTTACTTAGTAATTAATTGAGAATTTAATGTATAATTTACTGAGAATTTCTTGAGAATTTAATTACTAATTTACTGAGAATTTACTAAGAATTTATTGAGAATTTTTAAAGTAATTTACTTTATAATTTACAGAGAATTTTCTGGGAATTTACTGAGTAATTTACCGAGTAATTTACTGGGAATTTACTGTGTGATTTACTCGGAATTTACTTAGCAATTTACTAGGTAATGTTCTGAGTAATTTATGGAGAATTCAATGAGTAATTTACTGAGATTTTATTGAGTAGTTTACCCAGAAATTAAGAAAAATTAACTTCAATTTTTCTAAATAATTTACTGAGGATTAAATAGGAATTTACTAAGTAATTAATTGAGAATTTAGTGAATAATTTACTGAGAATTTCTTGGGAATTCAATTAGTAATTTACTGAGAATTTACGAAGTAATTTACTGAGAATTTTTTAAGTAATTTACTTTAAAATTTACTGGGAATTTTTTGGGAATTTACTAAGTAATTTAATGAGAATTTACTGAGTAATTTACCGAGCAATTTACTGGGAATTTTTTGAGTGATTTACTCAGAATTTACTGAGTAATCTACTTAGCAATTTTACTGGGTAATGTTCTGAGTAATTTACTGAGAATTCAATGAGTAATTTACTGAGATTTTATTGAGTAATTTACCGTGAAATTATGAAAAATTTACTTCGAATTTTCTAAATAATTTACTATGGATTTACTAGGAATTTACTATGTAATTAATTGAGAATTTACTGAATAATTTACTGAGAATTTCTGTAGAATTTAATTACTAATTTACTGTGAATTTACTCGGAATTTATTGAGAATTTTCAAAGTAATTTACTTTATAATTTACTGAGAATTTTCTGGTAATTTACTGAGTAATTTAATGAGAATTTACTGTGTAATTTACTGAGAATTTACTGAGTGATTTACTCAGAATTTACTGAATAATTTACTTAACAATTTACTGGGTAATCTTCTGAGTAATTTACTGAGAATTCAATGAGTAATTTACTGAGATTTTATTGAGTAATTTACCGTGAAATTATGAAAAATTTACTTCGAATTTTCTAAATAATTTACTGTGGATTTACTAGGAATTTACTAAGTAATTAATTGAGAATTTACTGAATAATTTACTGAGAATTTCTTGGGAATTTAATTACTAATTTACTGAGAATTTACTAAGTAATTTACAGGGAATTTATTGAGAATTTTCTAAGTAATTTACTTTACAATTTACTGAGAATTTTCCGGGAATTTACTGAGTAATTTACCGAGTAATTTACTGGGAATTTATAGTGTGATTTACTCGGAATTTACTTAGCAATTTACTGGGTAATGTTTTGAGTAATTTACTAAGAATTCAATGAGTAATTTACTGAGATTTTATTGAGTAATTTACCGTGAAATTAAGAAAAATTTACTTCAAATAATGTAAATAATTTACTGATACTAGGAATTTACTGAGTAATTAATTGAGAATTTACTAAATAATTTCCTGAGAATTTCTTGGGAATTTAATTAGTAATTTATTGAGAATTTACTAAGTAATTTGTTGAGAATTTACTCAGAATTTATTTAGAATTTTCTAAGTAATGTACTTCATAATTTACTGAGAATTTTCTTGGAATTTACTGAGTAATTTAATGAGAATTTATTGAGTAATTTACCGAGTAATTTACTTAGTGATTTACTCGGAATTACTGAGTAATTTTCTTAGCAATTTACAGGGCAATGTTTTGAGTAATTTACTGAGAATTCAATGAGTAATTGACTGAGATTTTATTGAGTAATTTACCGTGAATTATAAAAAATTTACTTCAATTTTTCTAAATAATTTACTGAGGATTAAATAGTAATTTACTAAGTAATTAGTTGAGAATTTAGTGAATAATTTACTGAGAATTTCTTGGGAGTTTAATTAGTAATTTACTAAGAATTTACTAAGTAATTTACTGAGAATTTTTTAAGTAATTTACTTTATAATTTATTGAGAATTTTCTCAGAATTTACAAAGTAATTTAATGAGAATTTACTGAGAAATTTACCAAGCAATTTACAGGGAATTTTCTGAGTGATTTATTCAGAATTTACTGAGTAATTTTCTTAGCAATTTATAGGGCAATGTTTTGAGTAATTTACTGAGAATTCAATGAGTAATTTACTGAGATTTTATTGAGTAATTTACCGTGAAATTATGAAAAATTACTTCGAATTTTCAAAATAATTTACTGAGGATTTATGAGAAATTTACTTAGTAATTAATTGAGAATTTAATGAATAATTTACAGAGAATTTCTTGGGAAATTAATTAGTAATTTACTGAGAATTTACTAAGAATTTATTAAGAATTTTCTAAGTAATTTACTTTATAATTTACTGAGAATTTTCTGGGAATTTACTGAGTAATTTACCGAGTAATTTACTGGGAATTTACTGTGTGATTTACTCAGAATTTACTTAGTAATTTACTTAGCAATTTACTAGGTAATGTTCTGAGTAATTTACTAAGAATTCAATGAGTAATTTACTGATATTTATTGAGTAGTTTTCCGTGAAATTAAGAAAAATTTACTTCGATTTTTCGAAATAATTTAATGAGGATTAAATAGGAATTTACTAAGTAATTAATTGAGAATTTAGTGAATAATTTACTGAGAATTTCTTGGGAATTCAATTATTAATTTACTGGGAATTTACTAAGTAATTTACTGAGAATTTTTTAAGTAATTTACTTTAAAATTTACTGAGAATTTTTTGGGAATTTACTAAGTAATTTAATGAGAATTTACTGAGTAATTTACCGAGCAATTTACTGGGAATTTTCTGAGTGATTTACTCGAAATTTACTGAGTAATTTACTTAGCAATTTTACTGGGTAATGTTCTGAGTAATTTACTGAGAATTCAATGAGTAATTTACTAAGATTTTATTGAGTAATTTACTGTGAAATTATGAAAAATTTACTTCGAATTTTCTAAATAATTTACTGTGAATTTACTAGGAATTTACTAAGTAATTAATTGGGAATTTACTGAATAATTTACTGAGAATTTCTTGGGAATTTAATTACTACTTTATTGTAAATTTACTTAGTAATTTACTGAGAATTTACTCAGAATTTATTGAGAATTTTCAAAGTAATTTACTTTATAATTTACTGAGAATTTTCTGGTAATTTACTGAGTAATTTAATGAGAATTTACTAAGTAATTTACTGGGAATTTACTCAGAATTTACTGAGTAATTTACTTAGCAATTTACTGGGTAATGTGCTGAGTAATTTACTGAGAATTCAATGAGTAATTTACTGAGATTTTATTGAGTAATTTACCGTGAGATTCTGAAAAATTTATTTCGAATTTTTAAAATAATTTACTGAGGATTTACGAGGAATTTATTGAGTAATTAGTTGAGAATTTAATGAATAATTTATTGAGAATTTCTTGGGAATTTAATTAGTAATTTGCTAAGAATTTACTAAGAATTTACTAGGAATTTATTGAAAATTTTCTAAGTGATTTACTTTATAATTTACTGAGAATTTTTTGGGAATTTACTGAGTAATTTACCGTGTAATTTACTGAAAATTTACTGTGTGATTTACTCGGAATTTACTTTGTAATTTACTTAGCAATTTACTGGGAAATGTTTTGAGTAATTTACTGATAATTCAATGAGTAATTTACTGAGACTTTATTGAGTAGTTTACCGTGAAATTAAGAAAAATTTACTTCAAATTTTGTAAATAATTTACTGATACTAGGAATTTACTGAGTAATTAATTGAGAATTTACTAAATAATTCACTGAGAACTTCTTGGGAATTTAATTAGTAATTTACTGAGAATTTACTAGGAATTTATTTAGAATTTTCTAAGTAATTTACTTCATAATTTACTAAGAATTTTCTGAGAATTTTCTGAGTAATTTAGTGAGAATTTACTAAGTAATTTACCGAGTAATTTACTGAGTGATTTACTCAAAATTTACTGAGTAATTTTCTTAGCAATTTATAGGGCAATGTTTTGTGTAATTTACTGAGAATTCAATGAGTAATTTACCGAGATTTTATTGTGTAATTTACCGTGAATTATGAAAAGTTTACTTCGATTTTTCTAAATAATTTACTGAGGATTAAATTGGAATTTACTAAGTAATTAATTGAGAATTTAGTGAATAATTTACTGAGAATTTCTTGGGAATTTAATTAGTAATTTACTGAGAATTTACGAAGTAATTTACTGAGAATTTTTTAAGTAATTTACTTTATAATTTACTGAGAATTTTCTGGGAATTTGCTAGGTAATTTAATGAGAATTTACCGAGTAATTTACCGAGCAATTTACTGGGAATTCTCTGAGTGATTTACTCGGAATTTACTGAGTAATTTACTTAACAATTTTACTGGGTAATGTTCTGAGTAATTTACTGAGAATTCAATGAGTAACTTACTGAGATTTTATTGAGTAATTTACCGTTAAATTATGAAAAATTACTTCAAATTTTTTAAATAATTTACTAAGGATTACTAAGAATTTACTAAGTAATTAATTGAGAATTTAATGAATAATTTACTGAGAATTTCTTGGGCATTTAATTAGTATTACGGGGAATTTACTAAGTAATTTGCTGAGAATTTACTGGGAATTTATTGAGAATTTTCTAAGTAATTTACTTTATAATTTACTGAGAATTTTCTGGGAATTTACTGAGTAATTTAATGAGAATTTACTGAATAATTTACCGAGTAATTTACTGGGAATTTGCTGAGTGATTTACTCAGAATTTATTGAGTAGTTTACTTACCAATTTACTGGGTAATGTTCTGAGTAATTTGCTGAGAATTCAATGAGTAATTTACTGAGATTTTATTGAGTAGTTTACCGTGAAATTAAGAAAAATTTACTTCAAATTTTGTAAATAATTTACTGATACTAGGAATTTACTGAGTAATTAATTGAGAATTTACTGAGAATTGCTTGGGAATTTAATTACTAATTTACTGAGAATTTACTAAGTAATTTACTGAGAATTTACTGGGAATTTATTGAGAATTTTCTAAGTAATTTACTTTATAATTTACTTAGAATTTTCTGAGTAATTTAATGAGAATTTACTGAGTAATTTTCTGAGTAATTTACTGGGTATTTACTGAGTGATTTACTCAGAATTTACTGAGTAATTTACTTAGCAATTTACTAGGTAATGTTCTGAATAATTTACTGAGAATTCAATGAGTAATTTACTGAGATTTTATTGAGTAATTTACCGTGAAATTATGAAAAATTTAATTCGAATTTTCTAAGTAATTTACTAAGGATTTACAAGGAATTTACTGAGTAATTAATTGAGAATTTACCGAATAATTTTCTGAGAATTTCTTGGGAATTTAATTAATAATTTACTTAGAATTTACGGGGAGATTATTGAGAACTTTCAAAGTAATTTACTTTCTAATTTACTGAGAATTTTCAGGGAATATACTGAGTAATTTACCAAGTAATTTACTGGGAATTTACTGAGTGATTTACTTAGAATTTAATGAGTAATTTACTGAGCAATTTACTGTGTAATGTTCCGAGTAATTTACTGAGAATTTAATGAGTAATTTACTGAGATTTTATTGAGTAATTTATCGTGAAACTATAAAAAATTTACTTTGAATTTTCTAAATAATTTACTGTGGATTAATTAGGAATTTAATAAGTAATTAATTGAGAAGTTACTGAAGAATTTATTGAGAATTTCATGGGAATTTAATTAGTAATTTACTGAGAATTTACTGGAAATTTATTAAGAATTTTCTAAGTAACTTACTTTGCAATTTACTAAGAATTTTCTGGGAATTTACTGAGTAATTTAGTCGAAATTTACAAAGTAATTTACTTACCAATTTACTGAGATTTTATTGAGTAATTTACCGTGAAATTATGAAAAATTTACTTCGAATTTTCTAAGTAATTTACTGAGGATTTACAAGGAATTCACTGAGTAATTAATTGAGAATTTACTAAATAATTTTCTGAAAATTTCTTGGGAATTTAATTAGGAATTTGCTGAGAATTTTGCTAAGTAATTTATTGAGAATTTACTGGGAATTTATTGAGAATTTTCTAAGTAATTTACTTTTTAATTTACTGAGAATTTTCTGAGTAATTTAATGAGAATTTACTGAGTAAATTACCGAGTAATTTACTGAGAATTTACTGAGTGATTTGCTCAGAATTTGCTAGGTAATTTACTTAGCAATTTACTGGGTAATGTTTTGAATAATTTACTGAGAGTTCAACGAGTGATTTACTGAGATTTTATTGAGTAATTTACTGTGAAATAATGAAAAATTTATTTCAAATTTTTTAAGTAATTTACTGAGGATTTACTAGGAATTTACTAAGTAATTAATTGAGAATTTGCTGAATAATTTACTGAGAATTTCCTTGGAATTTAATTAGTAATTTACTGAGAATTAACTAAGTAATTTACTAAGAATTTACTGGGAATTTGTTAAGAATTTTCTAAGTAATTTACTTCATAATTTACTGACATTTTTTTGGGAATCTATTGAGTTATTTATTGTGAATTTACTGTGTAATTTACTGGGAATTTACTGAGTGATTTACTCGAAATTTACTAAGTAATTTCCTTAGAAATTTATTGGGCAATGTTCTGAGTAATTTATTGAGAATTCAATGACTAATTTACTGAGATTTTATTGAGTAATTTACCGTGAAATTATGAAAAATTTATTTCGAATTTTTTATGTAATTTACTGAGGATTTACTAGAAATTTACTGAGTAATTAATTCAGAATTTACCGAATAATTTTCTGAGAATTTCTTGGGAATTTAATTAGTAATTTACTGAGAATTTATGGGGAATTTATTGAGAACTTTCTAAGTAATTTACTTTATAATTTACTGAGAATTTTCTTAGAATTTACTGAGTAATTTAATGAGAATTTACTGTGTAATTTACCGAGTAATTTACTGGGAATTTACTGAGTGATTTACTAAGAATTTACTAAGTAATTTAATTTGCAATTTACTGGGTAAAGTTCTGAGTAATTTACTGAGATTTTATTGAGTAATTTACCGTGAAATTATGAAAAATTTACTTCGAATTTTCTAAATAACTTTCTGAGGATCTATTAGGAATTTACTGAGTAATTAATTGGGAAGTTACTGAAGAATTTATTGAGAATTTCTTGGGAATTTAATTTGTAATTTACTGAGAATTTACTGGGAATTTGTTGAGAATTTTCTATGTAATTTACTTTGTAATTTACTGAAAATTTTCTGGGAATTTACTGAGTGATTTACTCGGAATTTGCTAAGTAATTTACGTAGCAATTTACTAGGTAATATTCTGAGCAATTTACTTAGATTTTATTGAGTAATTTGCCATGAAATTATGAAAAATTTACTTCAAATTTTCTAAATAATTTACTGTGGATTTACTAGAAATTTACTGAATAATTTACTGAGAACTTACTAAGTAATTTACTGAGAATTTACTGGGAATTTATTGAGAATTTTCAAAGTGATTTGCTTTGTAGTTTACTGAGAATTTTCTGAGTAATTTAATGAGAAGTTACTGGGTAATTTATCGAGTAATTTACTGGGAATTTACTGAGTGATTTACTCAGAATTTACTGAGTAATTTACTTAGCAATTTACGGGGCAATGTTCTGAGTAATTTACTGAGAATTCAATGAGTAATTTACTGAGATTTTATTGAGTAATTTACCGTGAAATTATGAAAAATTTACTTTGAATTTTCTAAATAATTTACTGAGGGTTTGCTAAGAATTTACTAAGTAATTAATTGAGAATTTACCGAATAATTTTCTGAGAATTTCTTGGGAATTTAATTAGTAATTTACTGAGAATTTACGGAGATTATTGAGAACTTTCAAAGTAATTTCCTTTCTAATTTACTGAAAATTTTGAGGGAATTTACTGAGTAATTTACTGAGTAATTTACTGGGAATTTACTGAGTGATTTACTCGGAATTTACTGAGTAATTTACTGAGCAATTTACTGTGTAATGTTCCGACTAATTTACTGAGAATTCAATGAGTAATTTACTGAGATTTTATTGAGTAATTTACCGTGAAACTATGAAAAATTTACTTTGAATTTTCTAAATAATTTACTGAGGATTTATTCGAAATTTACTGAGTAATTAATTGAGAAGTTACTGAAGAATTTATTGAGAATTTTGTGGGAATTTAATTAGTAATTTACTGAGAATTTAGTAAGTAATTTACTGAGAATTTACTGGGAATTTATTCAGAATTTTCTGAGTAATTTACTGAGTATTTACAGGGAACTTATTCAGAAATTTCTAAGTAATTTACTTTGTAATTTACTAAGAATTTTCTGGAAATTTACTAAGTAATTTAGTCGAAATTTACTAAGTAATTTACTTACCAATTTATTGCGATTTTATTGAGTAATTTACCGTGAAATTATGAAAAATTTACTTTGAATTTTCTAAATAATTTACTAAGGATTTATTCGGAATTTACTGAGTAATTAATTGAGAGGTTACAGAAGAATTTATTGAGAATTTCGTGGGAATTTAATTAGTAATTTACTGAGAATTTAGTAAGTAATTTACTGAGAATTTACTTGGAATTTATTCAGAATTTTCTAAGTAATTTACTTAGAATTTACTGGAAATTTATTCAGAATTTTCTAAGTAATTTACTTTGTAATTTACTAAGAATTTTCTGGAAATTTACTGAGTAATTTAGTCGAAATTTACTAAGTAATTTACTTACCAATTTACTGAGATTTTATTGAGTAATTTACCGTGAAATTATGAAAAATTTACTTCAAATTTTCTAAATAATTTGCTGAGGATTTACTAGGAATTTACTGAATAATTTACTGAGAATTTCTTGGGAATTTAATTAGTAATTAACTGAGAATTTACTAAATAATTTACTGAGAATTTACTAAAAATTTATTGATAATTTTCTAAGTAATTTACTTTGTAATTTACTGAAAATTTTCTGTGTAATTTAATTGGAATTTATTGAATAATTTACCGTGTAATTTACTGGGTATTTACTAAGTGATTTACTCAGAATTTTCTGAGTAATTTACCTAGCAATTTACTGGGTAATGTTCTGAGTAATTTACTGAGAATTCAATGAGTAATTTACTGAGATTTTATTGAGTAATTTACCGTGAAATTATGAAAAATGTACTTCGAATTTTCTAAGTAATTTACTGAGGATTTATAAGGAATTTACTTGTAATTAATTGAGGATTTACTGAATAATTTTCTGAAAATTTCTTGGGAATTTAATTAGAAATTTGCTAAGAATTTTGCTAAGTAATTTATTGAGAATTTTTTAAGTAATTTACTTTTTAATTTACGGTGAATTTTCTGAGTAATTTAATGAGAATTTACTGAGTAATTTACCGAGTAATTTACTGGGAATTTACTGAGTGATTTACTCGGAATTTGCTAGGTAATTTACTTAGCAATTTACTGGATAATGTTCTGAATAATTGACTGAGAATTCAATGAGTGATTTACAGAGATTTTATTTAGTAATTTACCGTGAAATTATGAAAAATTTACTACGAATTTTCTAAGTAATTTACTGAGGATTTGCTAGAAATTTACTGAGTAATTAATTGAGAATTTACCGAATAATTTTCTGAGAATTTCTTGGGAATTCAATTAGTAATTTACTGAGAATTTACGGGGAATTTATTGAGAACTTTCTATGTAATTTACATTCTAATTTACTGAGAATTTTCATGGAATTTACTGAGTAATTTAATGAGAATTTATTGAGTAATTTATCGAGTAATTTACTGGGAATTTACTGAGTGATTTACTCAGAATTTACTAAGTAATTTAATTTGCAATTTACTGGGTAATGTTCTGAGTAATTTACTGAGATTTTATTGAGTAATTTACCGTCAGATTATGAAAAATTTACTTCGAATTTTCTAAATAATTTACTGAGGATTTATTAGGAATTTACTGAGTAATTAATTGGGAAGTTACTGAAGAATTTATCGAGAATTTCTTGGTAATTTAATTAGTAATTTACTGAGAATTTACTGGGAATTTGTTGAGAATTTTCTATGTAATTTACTTTGTAATTTACTGAGAATTTTCTGGGAATTTACTAAATGATTTACTTAGAATTTACTAAGTAATTTACTTTGCAATTTACTGGGTAATGTTCTGAGTAATTTGCTGAGATTTTATTGAGTAATTTACCGTGAAATTATGAAAAATTTACTTCGAATTTTCTAAATAATTTACTGAGGATTTACTAGGAATTTATTGAATAATTTACTAAGAACTTACTAAGTAATTTACTGAGAATTTACTGGGAATTTATTGAGAATTTTCAAAGTAATTTACTTTATAGTTTACTGAGAATTTTCTCAGTAATTTAATGAGAATTTACTCGGTAATTTACCGAGTGATTTACTGGGAATATACTGAGTAATTTACTTAGCAATTTACTGGGTAGAGTTCTGAGTAATTTACTGAGAATTCTATGAGTAATTTACTGAGATCTTATTGAGTAATTTACCGTGAAACTATGAAAAATTTACTTTGAATTTTCTAAGTAATTTACTGAGGATTTACTAGGAATTTACTGAGTAATTAATTGAGAATTTACCGAATAATTTTCTTAGAATTTCTTAGGAATTTAATTAGTAATTTACTGAGAATTTACGGGGAAATTATTGAGAACTTTCAAACTAATTTACTTTCTAATTTACTGAGAATTTTCGGGGAATTTACTGAGTAATTTAATAAGAATTTACTGAGTAATTTACCGAGTAATTTACTGAGCAATTTACTGTGTAATGTTCCAAGTAATTTACTGAGAATTCAATGTGTAATTTACTGAGATTTTATTGAGTAATTTACCGTGAAACTATGAAAAATTTACTTTGAATTTTCTAAATAAGTTACTGAGGATTTATTAGGAATTTACTGAGTAATTAATTGAGAATTTACTGAATAATTTACTAAGAATTTCTTGGAAATTTAATTAGTAATTTACTAAGAATTTACTAAGTAATTTACTGAGAATTCAATGAGTAATTTACAGAGA
>NW_021026655.1:20607-98056 GCF_004153795.1 Camellia sinensis
ATTTTCAGCTTTTTACAGCTTTTTGTTTAGTAATTTTCATATGTAAAATGGTTACAATTTGTGCCGACAATCGCAGAGGGTGGGGTCCGTTTCCCCCTTCACCCACTCCTTAGGGCCGTGCTTTGCCATTGGAGGTTAATCCCTTCCCAACCCAACGTCAACTTCTTTAGGATCGTGATGGGGATTATCGCACTAAACCGCCGCCTTGGGCTTAACCTTGGCATTTCCACTATTCGACATTGCTACGCCTTGGCCAAGTCTTCTGGTCAGCACGAGCGTTATTTCCTTAAGGCCAAAGACACCGACCATCAACTAGTGACTATGCTTTCCAGCTCTGGGAAGCGAGTCGATGATGTTATGGTCGTCATCCAAGGAAACTGGGAATTCGACGAAGGCGAGGATCGCCTTCATCGTATTCCTAGACAGAGGGGCGAACCAGGTGGCCGAGTATCTTCTTTTATTTATTCACTTGTTATATGTATAAAACTTTATTTTCGAGATCTCATGGTTTTGCTTTTGCAGGAAACGATTTGAAGAAAGTCTTGATCTCGACCGATGATGCCGTCCTTTTGGAAATTAAGACTGCGCTCAAGTATTTCGGCCGACCGAGTCTTCAGAAGTAGGAGAGGACGGCCCACGTTCTGCTCCGCTACGAGTCGACTTATACGACCTTTTCGGCGGCGGAAAACATCCCAATTCCGAAGGGCGACGAGTTTCTTATCGCCCTTATCTTGACTGATTGCAAAAATTTGAGGCAAGTCGGTTGCAAAGGATCAAATTCGGAGCGACCGGAAGTAGCTAAGGCCGCCAAGTCAGACCAATCTGAAACTGAGGTTGACGAGGCTTTGAAGTTAGCATTTGAAGAAGCCGGCCTCAATTCGGCTGATCCTCCGTCCACTTCGGGTCGAGAGGACCGTCCGCTTGACGATATTTTTCACGGTCTAGAGGACCTTCCTGGCGCACTCCCAGAAGATATGTTTGGGCTGAGCCTCACTAAACTTTCCAAGAAGGCGAACGTGGAAAGGATGGTTGCGCGGCAAAGGGCGAAGGAGATTCAGGCTGCTGAGTCTCAGTCTCAGTCCTCCTTGCCTGTTATTGAGGGGACGGCAAAGAACGGAAGTACCGAGGCAGAACTTTTTGTGCAGGCAACTGTAGAAGCTGAGCAAAGGGTGGAGAAGCGCCCTGCCGATGTCGAGGCCAGCTCAGAAGAAGACCGTGCCGACAAACGACCTCGTTTGGAGGAGTCGGATGTGATTGTACCTTTTGTTATTCAGCCCAAGATAAAAAATACGCCGATCTCCTCCGATGCTTTGTTAATCAAAGATCCAGCGGTTGCACTCTGCTTGGCGACATCTATTTCACTACTTGCTGACAAGGCGGCTTTTCAGGCAGAGCCTGATCTGGTTGCAATTGGGTTGGCTGCGCAATCGGCTCTTTTGGTATATATCTGGACTTTGTCTTTTCTCTTTATGCAAATATTATTTTGTTCTTAACTTTCTATTTTGCAGGCCGTCGGAAGGATAGCCGACATGGGTCGTCGCTATCACCATGCCGTCGAGCTAATTGGTCGTTTACAGGCAGAGGTTGAGGACCAAAAAAGTAGAGCGCAGACGGAGGGCGCCCGTGCCGAGGCCGAGATAGAGAGAGCCCGCAATGCTGAAGAATTGAGATCAGTCGCCGAGAAGAGGGCGGATGCGAGCGACGACGCGCTTAAATTGGCCCAACAGGCAATCTCTAAATTGGAGGCTGGGTTGGAAGAGATGAAGGCGGCGAAGGAAACAGCCGACCTGAAGGCTTCCAGCGCATTCGATGTTGGGAAAAAATCTACTTTTGATGAATATGTAGACAAAGTCCCCAAATTTGAGAATCGAGGATTTAAACACGGCTGGCTTAAAGCCCTTGCTGCTGCTGATGTGACATTGGCTACGCCAATTCCATACGAGCAAGTGGATGTTGAGCCGCTGGAGTCTGACTCCGAGGGCTAATTTGGGCAGCTCTTGTTTTTGTTTTAGGATTTGCATGTAATTTTCAGCTTTTTACAGCTTTTTGTTTAGTAATTTTCATATGTAAAATGGTTACAATTTGTGCCCAATTTACTTAATGAAAATTCATTTTGTACTAATGAACGGAATTGTTTGGTTGCTGTTTTGGATAAAACATTTTGTATACTTGCCGACTAGATGATTAAGCCGTTTAGATAGTTAGGCCGTTTAAAAAGCCACAAATCAATACATGAAGTGGTTGTGGCGCATATCAATCGGCATGGGGCCAAGATGCTCAGTCGGTTAGATTAATAAATCTGCCCTTGCCCCAGTGAGTGCATGGACTTCAAGGCATTCTCCCATAATTGCCGTTTAGATAATTAGACCGTTTTAACAAGCCAAAAATTAGTACATGAAGTGGCTGCGGCACATATCAATCGACATGGGGCCAAGATGCTCGGCTGGTTAGGTTAATAAATCTGCCCTTGCCCCAGTCAGAGCATGGACTTCAAGGCATTCGCCCATAATTGTCGTTTAGATAATTAGGCCGTTTTAACAAGCCAAATATTAGTGCATGAAGTGGCTGTGGCACATATCAATCGACATGGGGCCAAGATGCTCGGCCGGTTAGATTAATAAATCTGCCCTTACTCTAGCCAGTGCATAGACGTCAAGCCATTCTCCCATAATTGTCGTTTAGATAATTAGGTCATTTTAACAAGCCAGAAATTAGTGCATGAAGTGGCTGTGGCACATATCAATCGGCATGGGGCCAAGATGCTCGGCCGGTTAGATTAATAAATCTACCCATGCCCCAGTCAGTGCATGGACTTTAAGGCATTCTCCCATTATTGTCGTTTAGATAATTAGGTCGTTTTAACAAGCCAAAAATTAGTGCATGAAGTGGCTGTGGCACATATCAATCGGCATCTGTCGTTTGGAGACTGCTAAAAGCGTTAATGAAATTGCCTCAGGGTCGCTGCATACCTACGAATAAATGGGGTGAGTTCGCGCCAGTGGGTCCACTTATTCTTAATCAGGCTCGATTTGAACTAGCTTGGGGTGAGGGCGAATGTCAAACAGACTACTCTTCAACAGCAGAAGAGAGGGACGAATGCTGGTTGAGCTGGATACTGCGATGAATCGCAGCAGCGAGCCTGCGCGTGCAGGATGAAGGACGTCCAAGGAAAGCGAAAAACATCAACCTTCAAGCCGTCGAAGCAGATCACCCCGAAGAGAGAAGCATCAACGGGGAAGCTCCCCGCGACCACGACCGCGGAATGAGTCAGACGCGACGCCACGACCATTGAGTTTTGCGGTGTTTGTGGGGAATAAACCGATGACTGAAGCAGATTCCATCGTCAATGATCCGGGTGTAGCGGTCGAGCTCGCTCGACAGATCTTTCCACCCGAAGTCCAACAATCGATGGTTGGACGAACGAGATTTCGAAGTGTTTCGAGAAGGTATTCATGGGCCGGTGAAGGGGTTGTACACCGCCTATGAAGTCGGCATGCGTTTGCGCGCCGTGCGACGGGAGATAGAGAAAATGGATGAATGGGTCCGCAGTTCAGAGGCTCATGCAGAGAAAGCCGAGGGCGAGCTTAAGGAGCTTAGGAAGGTTAAAGTCGCCAATCCGCATGCGGCGGGTCAATCTAACCCGATTGTGGATGAGAGGGTGACCCAACGGCTATTGAGTCATGCCATCGCTGACCGAGATACAACAAGCATGTTTGCCGTAGAAAATGCGAGGGCCAAGGGTTACGAGCAGGGCTTCCATGTTGGTCGAAAGGTTGGGATCGACAAAACGAAAGAGACACTTGTTGAGGAGGTCTGCCGATGCGAGAATAGGGGTTTCAAGCATGGTTGGATCGCGGCTCTTCAGGCCGCGGAGGCTCTCTGAGCAAAGGGTGTCGATTCCAACTTATGTGGCCTGGATCATCGTGATCATTTGCCGCTTTTGAAGTTGAAAAGAGCGATGATGAGGGCGACGCCGAATAAAAAATATTAGTTGTAATGTTCAAACGCGGATCGCGTCTAGAATTATGTAATTATTGGTTGGTCGAATAATAATAAATAATAATAAAATATAATTTTATTTTCAATGTTTTGTTATAATTTTTGTTCGGTACACACGTGCTTGCATGTGTTTTATTATATACATGTTTGAATAAACGTATTTCAGACGAGTAAATGGACATTGATTGGCCTGATTTAATCGACATCATTGTGTTACGCACGACCCGAAGGCTTAATCGGCCCAACAAAGTCATTCACCGATGAGGCTCTGAATCTGGAGGCTTTAACGACCCAAATACGTCATTCATTGATGGGGCTCCGAATCCGAAGGTGTTAATTGGCCAATTATGATACCTACGAACGACGCTCCGAATTCGGAGGCTTTAACGGCCTAAAGACGTCATTCGCCGAAGGGGCTCCGAATCCGGAGACTTTATTTGGCCAATCGTGATATCCACGAAAGGCGTTCCGAATCCGGAGGCTTTAATCGGCCCAAAGACGTCATTCGCCGATGGGGCTCCAAATTCGGAGACTTTATTTGGCCAATCGTGATATCCACGAAGGGCGCTCCGAATTCGGAGGCTTTAATTGGCCCAAAGACGTCATTCACCGATGGGGCTCCGAATCTGGAGACTTTAATCAGTCCAAAGACGTCATTCGCCGATGGGGCTCCGAATCCGGAGACTTTATTTGGCCAATCGTGATATCCACGAAGGGCGCTCCAAATCTGGAGGCTTTAATCGGCCCAAAGACGTCATTCGTCGATGGGGCTCCAAATCCAGAGACTTTAATCGGCCCAAAGACGTCATTCGCCAATGGAGCTCCGAATCCGGAGACTTTATTTAGCCAATCGTGATATCCACGAAGGGCGCTTTGAATCCGGAGGCTTTAATCGGAACATCTTTGAACTAGATTCTGTAGTAGGTAAATGGGAATCTTTGTATTTACAGAAAAAGAGATGTACATGGAGAACAGTTCGAAATAAGCATCATGTTCCACAAGTCGGGTTAATGATAAAATTTGCGTAAATGCGTGGAATTCCAAGGTCGTGGCAGACTCCTTCCTGATATGTCTTTGAGCCGATATGCCCCTACTCCAGCGATCGAATCGATTTGATAGGAGCCGTCCCAATTCTGACCCAATTTTTCATCGGCCAGTTTCCTGTCGGTTGGGAGCACCTTCTTCAGGACCAACTCTCCTGGTGTGTAGCGGCGCAGCTGAACGCGTTGATTATATGACTTTGCCAGCTGCTGCTGGTACTGTGCCATGGACGCAAGAGCTCGGTCTCTTCGTTCTTCGATTAGAATCAAATCTGAAGCCAGCATCATGTCGTTTCGGCCCGTGTCAAAAACTTGCGACTTGAGTGTCGGGTGGCCGATCTCCAGGGGTAAGATTGCCTGGGTTCCAAAGCATAGGGCAAACGGCGTTTCTCCAGTCGATTTTCTCAGTGTAGTTCGATGAGCCCACAGTACACTCAGCAATTCTTCGACCCATTTGCCTTTGGCTTTCTCCAGCCTCTTCTTGATGTCGTCCAAGATAGATTTATTAGAGGCTTCGGCTTGGCCATTACTTTAAGGGTAAGCCGACGTAGAAAAGTAAGGCCGAATACCATATTTGCTGCACAACTCTCGGTATACGCCACAATCAAACTGGGTGCCGTTGTCTGAGATAAGAGCTCTGGGAATGTCGAATCGTGTTATGATGTTTCTCCACACAAAGCAATTATTGCAATTTGATGATAACCTCTATAGGCATCAAGGAAGCTCATACGCTAATGGCGCGCCGTAGCATCTACAAGCTGGTCTATCTTGGGAAGAGGAAGACAATCCTTTAGACAGGCTTTGTTTAGGCCCGTGAAGTCGACGCACACTCGCCAAGTCCCATTTTTCTTCTTCACCACCACTGTATTAGAGAGCAATGTAGGGTAGGTCACCTCCCTAATTACTCCGGCGTCAAGCAGCCTGTCAACCTCCTCAACAACGGCGGCAGTGTGCTCTGCGGCTGACCGTCGACTTTTCTGAATGATCGGCTTGCACTTAGGATCGACATTCAAATGGTGCTGTGAAACTGACGGATCTATACCCGGTATCTCGTACGGAGTCCATGCAAAGACATCGAGGTTGCTGAGCAAGAAAGATATTAGCTGCTATCTGTCGGCCTGATTCAAGGAGGCGCCGACCATGAAGAACTTGTCTGGGCTTCCATCGATTTGAACTCGTTCTAAGTCTTCCGTTGCCTTTTCATTTAGGAGCCGCCCAACATTATCGAGGCTTTCTCGATCCGACAACTCAATGGAATTCACCTGTAGTTCCTTTGGCATTTTCTCAGCAAGGAAATAACATGCTTGTGCCGATTTCTGGGAGCCACGGACTTGTTCAATGTCGCGTTCTGTCGAGAAGCGGAGCAGCTAATGATAGGTGCTGGGCACAGCTCGCATAGTATGCAACCAAGATCACTCCACGATGAGATTATATGGCGACGGCAGCTTGACGACCAAGAATCTCACATCCACTGTTTGGGAACCTGCTCAAACGGGAAGTCTGATTTTTCGCAACGGTTACTCTAGATTGGCATTGAAGCGAAATAGTGGATATGGGGCCGGAGAGAGATCCGATTCGAAGAAGCCGAGTTTGGTGAATGTCTTGTAGTACATAATCTCCGATGTACTCCCCGGATCAATGAGTACACGCTCATGATAGGTGCTGGGCACGGCTCGCATAGTATGCAACCAAGATCACCCCACGATGAGATTATATGGCGACGGCAGCTTGACGACCAAGAATCTCACATCCACTGTTTGGGAACCTGCTCAAACGGGAAGTCTGATTTTTCGCAACGGTTACTCTGGATTGGCATTGAAGCGGAATAGTGGATAAGGGGCCGGAGAGAGATCCGATTCGAAGAAGCCGAGTTTGGTGAATGTCTTGTAGTACATAATCTTCGATGTACTCCCCGGATCAATGAGTACACGCTCAACTGTGAATCGGTTTACGCGTAACTCAATTACCAAGGGATCAATGTAGGGCAGTGTTACTCCGGCTAAATCCGAATCATCAAAAGGTGATAACCTCGGCTTCATGGGGCCGTTTAGCCGGAGTGAGTTGTTCTTGAGGGTTAGACTTCGACTCAATCGCGTGCACTGCCGATGACATTGGCAGGCTGTATATCATGTGGATCACGCGGGGCGAATGTGAATCATGTGTTAAGGCTATTGCTTTGGTTGGGTTGCCTTTTCGGACGTATTGTTGTAGCCGGCCATCTTGTACCAATTTACCGTCGTACAAGGTGAATGACGGTGCTTTGAATTTCTTGGGTAGCACTGCCTTTGCAATCCGTCGTACAAAAGGATCATGTTGATCGTGATCCGAGCTGTTTCTTCTTCACCTATGCCTTGTACGGGGACTCTTTTCAAAAGAACTGGAAATTTCAAATCGTCCCTTCTTCTTGGGCTCCGAGGATAATGAGTCGGAGTTGCTATCAATATCTTGTTGTCAGGCTCGAAATTGTCGACCAGCTGCCCTCACGGGTAGTTCCGGGCCTTGGTATGCAGCTTGTTTAGACTTCGCCACCTCCAAGGCCAAATCTTGACGGAGATGTTCGTTCTTTGCGATCATGTTCTCCAATCTTTGTTCGTTTTGCTTTGCTTGTTCCAGGATCGCTTGCATTGCTTCGTGCTCCGAAGTCGAGGGTAAGGCAAAATTCAAGGCACATCTTGCGATGATAGTCTCTGTTCCAAGCATGTTTGTTGGAGTGGTTTCATCTTGCGGTATAGGGTCGACAGTGACTGTCGGAGGATCTTTCGTCATGCTCGCCATGGATGTGCTTGAGTATTCCCACAGACGGCGCCAATTGTGGATAAGTGGTTTGAAAATACTCTTCTGATCCCGGGGAACGCTCGTGATCCTCTTCTAGTCACCTGAAAAGAAATAAACACTCCAGTCGAGGGTGCCGGAATCAACACTCCGACGGACAAGTCAGTCTCAACGCTCAAGAATGCTTGTATTCTAAGTTTAGTACAACAATTCTCACATGCCTCCTTCTGGCTAATGTTTCTTCTATTTATATCTTTTCTTTTTTAGGCCTCGGGATTAGATCCATTTCCCACCTCATATTCAGCACATTTTATAATAGATCGATCTTCACTCGGCCCCTTGCTTAATCGGTTATTTGGCTGAGTAGGGTTGGATTTGAGCTTTCGAGCCAATTGCCGAGTGCTTCGAATCTTGACTCTTCCAAATTCGACTATCCGGAATCCCTACGACTCCCAATTCTCGACCCCCACACACCCTTATACTAACTCAAATATAAAGAAGAAATTCTTTTGGTACACACCTCTTAACAGGTGTGTAATATATGCACTTTATTATGTCCTTTATATATATATATATATCTTATGTATTTTTGTAAAAAATATTACGTAATCTTTTGTTAGAGTTATAATAATTTATTATTTAAATATGAAGTTATTCATTTTGTAATAATATAATGTATTTTTTTGATTGTGCTATACTTTTTTCATGAAAATATTTTTAAACCACAAAATGAATAATATTATTACAAAATGCGTAATTTCATTTTTGAACTACAAATTATCATAATTCTATCAAAAGACTACGTAATTTTTTCACAAAAATACATAAAATGTATAAGAAAAAAGGCATAATAAAAAAAATGATTAAAATATATAACAAAAAATTCACTAAAGACAAACAGAACCTTGTTTAAAATTAGTTTTTAAAAAACCAAATCAAACAAAACCGGCAAATTTTACCAATTGTCTTTAGAATTTTATCAAAATTTCAATTTGATTTTTATTGTTTAAATTGCAACAATACGTTTGACCTTAAAATTTTTATTTTGAGTCAATTAAAAAAAATTTAAAATGGCCATTTAAACTTTCAAAGAAAAATGATCATTTACAATGTGAACCATGACCAGTTTTTAGAGGGCATTTTAGATAATAAAAACCCCCTTCTTTTAACTCAACTCAATGAATTCACCCATTAAATGAGTCAATTGTTAAGTTCACTCAACTCAAGACAATCCCTCTTTCCATCAAGAACAAAGGGCATTTACCTTTAATTAAAAGTATCTTTGAAAACTTAGGTCTCGTTTATCAATTATATATTTTAGTTAAAAAATTAATATAAATTAATACATTATTCTTTTTATGTTTTTTTTACATTTTTTTCATAAAAAATTAAAAAATTACTAAAATAAAATATTATCAAATGAGGCCTTAATTGGATATAATCTTTAGTATTACTGAGTTTTTTTTAATATGTAGATTCTTTTGCAGTTTTAGAATATCCGAATGTGAGTTTTGGATTGCAAAAGTTGTTACTGTAGTTGGAAAACTAATTGGGTTTTTTAACCAAAAATCTGATTTGGCAAAAAATAATTTTATCATAAGTTGGCAATTGTTTTAGCTGAGAAATTTTTTTGTGAAGTCCAACTACTTTTTGAGTTTGACAAGCCTTTTGATTTGACCATTAGAGTTGCAAGATGTGGCAATTCGGGTGCGTGAAGAGATAAATGATGAGGAAGAAGAACCAATGTGGAAAAAAGGTCATCTATCTACACACTGTGAATAATGGGTATTGGGTGACAATGCTTCAATATATTTCCCCATCGTCGTACAATTTTTTGCTCATACGTGCAACAAAAAAGCAGCCTCAGAGTCAACCATCAACAGCACCTTAAATGTAAAATATAAGAACAATTGACAATACAACGCATAACATTACAAAAATGAAGTTACAAAAAAAAAAAGGTCCTCAAAACCTAATTCATCAATGTCATAATCCAAGTTTTTTACAGAGTTTTTTTGAGATTTAGATCTTTTTCCTAGTTATGTTAAATCGGTTACACAAAACCAGAATAGTCATATGGGTGTAAATCTGGCACCTAAATAGCTTTTGGTTGACCACAAAAATATATATCATTCACAAAGAACTCCCTTAAATTGAATTAGGGCAACAAAATTATTATACACTATTACTATAAAGTGATTAAAGGATCAAGTATATTGAGCGACATTTTATTTCATGATTTCATGCAACAACATCAAGGCTACAAATGATTATTGACCCATCAAGTAAATT
Source organism: Camellia sinensis (assembly GCF_004153795.1). Classification (NCBI taxonomy): domain Eukaryota; kingdom Viridiplantae; phylum Streptophyta; class Magnoliopsida; order Ericales; family Theaceae; genus Camellia; species Camellia sinensis. Next base: position 30,711 of record NW_021026655.1, read on the forward strand.
CAATATGGTCCACTAAATGAAAATCTCATGGATATCCAAGACAAAAGCATAAGATTATCTTTACATTAAAAAACTATAGAAAGCCATCGTCATAGGTACAAAAATGCTACATGAGCGCTGACCTGACTTTCCGCTTTCAATTGATAAGAAGGGGGTGAGGAGCACGAGCAGTGTCCTGTTCAGACTTCAGATGGAGGTTTCAACCTTATAAGCCTTTTGATTCGATCCTTGTCCGTGTTCTCTAGCAACCCCTTTCAGCACCAAAAAAGGAAAATATAGCATAAGCATGATATGAAACTACTTGGGAGTAGAATGTAAAACAAAAGTCAGTAAAAAGAAGTGTAAAAGAAGACGCACTTCTTGTCTTGTACACAGGCATGTAAAAATATGTTTTGTTCATAATGAGAAAAGAGACAACAGGAAATAAATGCTTGTTTTATCCTGTGAAAGGAAAAGAAAATCACCAATTCACCACCGCATAAGCTAGCCTCTCCGGTTATATGACAAGCATGACCTTCGTACACCATTACACTAGGTGATGCGAACATGCACCCACTACGTTGGCATTGAGATTTTTTGTTTTGTTTTGTACTTTTATGTTTTAATATTTTTTTTTATTTATAGTTTAATTAGGATCTTAGTATATTTAGTTCCTCATTTTATTAGCAATTAATTTTTCAAATAATATTAGGATTCAGTTGCCTAATTTGAATTAGGGGTTTCAGCATATTTAGATTTGGAATATTATTGAATGTCAGATTGTCACCCTTTTCTTCTTCTCTCTCTTCTTCTCTATAGCGTTCTACATCACCTGGGTAATGCAAAAACTATGAGCTACCATGATGCAGGTTGATCAGAGGGACTTTAAATTATCTGCTGCCCTACTTAATTTAAAAGGTTTTGACTGTAAGCTTGCTTTTAAATTGCATCTAGACAATTATCATGTACACCTTTTGTTTCATGCGTCAACAGGCATGATTGTATGGTGATAGTTTCTCGGTGGTATAATACTAGTTAATTTGAGATTGAAAATCATTCTTGTGCAACCAAGATAATGGCAATAAATGTTTGGAGCATAAATTGATTCAAGGATATCCAAGCCTAAGCAAAAACTAAGAATCTATGTTGGTGCATTTCCTCACCTTCCACACAATTTCATCCAGACAAAGGCAGATCTTCCCATACTTATCCAGGAAAAGACGCTCCGTTGGAGGTTTCCCACACGCATCCTTCACAGCTGTGTTTATAACAAAAAGTGCTTCGGCCACTTCAGACAAACAACCCAAATTAGAAAGAAGAATCGAAATTACGGATTGAGCACAAAAATATAAAAGACAAAAAGCACATCTCCGGTCACTATAATTGTCACCCAGCAAGTACCAGCAGGCCACACAGAAGGAAAGGATGTGCAATCACCAAATCACTAATGAAGAGAATAGATATAAAATATACTCACAGGCAAGTTCATCATACTCATCCTTGCCAACAACGAAAATGCTAACATCTCCAAGCACAGAGTAAACGATATACACTGATCTGCAACCAAGGATAAATCAAACAGGTGCAATTAAGATCCATTATAAGAACCTAAAAAATGAATGTTCATTTGTCTCTTTTATTTTGTTTAATGCAGGTTACAATTCCAATAAGCATAAGCAGAAAAGATGACTCAAAGTGGACCAGTTCATCTTGCCACCCATGGATAATTTGGGGCTCTAGTTTCTTTCACTTAATAGCATTTTTGTGAGATTCTCAACTTCTCATACAGACGAGGGTTACAATTTAACAGTCAAAATGTCCTCAGTGCAAGCCAGTTCAGGTCACTAATCACCCCATGTGCCAAACAACCTTTACTGAAAATTTTCTAAAAACCGTTCTTTACAAGGTCAGTATACTTTCAAAACCATTTATCAGAAAAATGGTTGCAATACATCCAAAACCAATTATATGACAAATAATCAGATATTATTTATCTTCTTTTCTGATAAATAAAGGATATTCTAGTATAACCAATCATGCTTCCCCAACTGTTAAAAAAATATCTTTTGCAGTGCTTAGAAGCCAATTGGAAACAAATACAAACTCTGCGGCAGTTAAACAAATCATTTTGTCAGATGAGTATTATCACCAAAAGAAAAAGGAAAGCATTTAAACAACACTGAATGCTTCCTCTTTTCCTAAAGTGTTAAAAAACAAAGTCATCTAACGAAACGCTAAGGTAGTGTCTGGTTCACTAGAATGAAGTGAAATGGAATGGGATAATCATTCCATCAAAATATTTATTCCCATGTTTGGTAAGACTAAAAAAATAATGACAAATGTATTACAAATGGAATCATCTTTCATCATTTTAAGGGGTGATTTAGGAAAACCTAAGTAATCACCATTTCATTTCATTCCATCTCATTCAAATGAAACAAATAGAGCATAATAGAATGTAGATGAATTCTTCACTTTTAAATGACGCACAGTCCAATAAGAAATAAAAAGTAGGTTTAGGTACCATCTGAAAAGCAAATTTATTCTTCCTTTTCTTCAGCACAAAAATAAAGAACAACTATAAGATTCATTGTACATACGAAAATTGAAAAATATGAACTTGAACTAAATTTAATCTACTAAAAGTTGTTGGATAATCAGAGAAATGAATAAATCCCTGCAATTTCAAGAAATTTTTGATGGAGTAACAACATAGTGTCTAGTGAAGGTAGACAATTTTAAAAGAGTCCAAAAGCTAATCAAAATTTTAAACATTAAAAGAGTACATAATTCATCTACCACAAAAGATGTAACATTTACCCAAGTCAGAGAAGGAATATTATTACATACTTGTGGCAAGCAACAAGCTGATCTTCATTCTTCACACCCCCAAGATTATCTGCTCCCAGTTTAACCAAGAAAGAACGCCAGTGCAGACGTTCCTCAGCTGGAACTCCATTGAACCTACAATACAACATAAATCCTGAATCGATGCTTCGACCATGCAATCCTTTGAAAATATCATAACCAGCAGTAATTTTATTTTTATGTTTTCCATGCTACTGGTCCAATTGTAAATGCAGCCAAATAAAGAAGATTATGTTGTCAAGTTAGTAGCACTAGCACATAATGGATGCAACCAAAAAATATTAGCTTGATTTCTGGAAGAGTTTTGCATTGTTTGTTTTGCAGGTAGGGGTAGCTGCATCTTCTCAATGGTAAAGGCACATCAGGTGAATTACTAGGAGGTTTATTTATCCACTTGTTTTTAAGTATCCAAGAACTATTTACCAAGCATTAAAAGTTTTGAAATTTACTCAAACTACATACAAGATTTGTTGAAGACATGTTAGTGTGGAAAAGCACCCCCCACATTTCCTCCTAGAACCACCAATGATACCAAAATCTCATCCTCTCACCCCACCATCAAACTTTTATGCTGCTCAAAACCGTCCCAAACTCTCCAAATTCCTTTCCAATGTTCTTTGCTGTGCAATAGGGAAACCTTGAAGGAAGTCCAAGTTTGGCACCAATCGTGACAAACTCAATTTGTAGCCAATACTACAAATAAGTACCAAATAAGGCTACGTATATCGATTGGGCTTAAATGTTAGCGGAACAAACATATGTAGTTCTATATACGTGACGTGATCATGTTAAAATAAATTACTAAAATACAAGGCATCGAGTATGCTAATGTTAATGCCTTAATCTTTTGTAGAATGTGATATTAAATTGAGAACACCATACATAGGAGTTTATCCTTGATTGAAGAAATTATTTGTTAGGTACATCTTTTGCTTGAGTATTCCCACTGAATGGGTGACTTCTTCTTTGAGTCATTTAAGTCGGTAACTTCTTTTAACTCTTATTATTTCAAATGGATGAAATTCAAAATTCTCTCTCTAATGTTGTATTTGGTTGGAAGATTTGAAGAGGAATTTGGAAAGGAAAAAAATAGGTAAAATGTGAATAAAATATACTTACATTTCACCTAGTTTCACACACTTTTTCTCTATCTCTTTCCAAATCCCTTCCTAAATCCCCCAACCAAACAGGCATCCCCTTGTCCAAAAAAAAAATAAATCAATAAATAAAAAAATCAACCATCCATTCAGCGTCTTTCACTAAAATAATCTCGATTATCCATTAAGTGAAATTGTTGAAGAAACAGATAGCACTAAAATCACTTTCCTTCTCTCTTTTTTTCTGTTTTTGGGGCATAATGATTCTAGTCCCACGTCTCTTTAACCATGTTGTACTTCAAAGTCCACACTCTACATTAGAAACGTAAAATCTTAACTTTGATTATGAATTTAGAATTCTGAATGGTGTGTCAATTCCGGGGAGGATATAAAAAAAAAAAAAAGGACCAATTTTATTTCTAAAATAACAATAAACTAAATACATCAACGAATCTTAACTATTAAAAAAGAAACCTTGTTTGGTAAGCATGGAAACCAAAACCAATCCTGCCCCATTTTACAGAAGAATCAAAGGCAGCAAAAGTTCATGTATGGAATGATAATAAACACATCAACAAAATTAAACCCATCATGCCAGCGCTTTCAAAACACCCAAACATTAGGTCAGCGAAATCAAATCAAATCAAATCAAATTAAAAATAAAAATAATCCAAAATGATGGAAGAGAAGAGGCATAAATAAATAAATTTTAGGGATCGAGAATGAGAATGAGAATGAGAATGAGAATGTGAGTGAAGGTGAAAGGAGGTTAACGTACCGTTCAACTAGAATGTTGCCCTCAGAGTTGGCGATCAGTACGGCGAGTAGCATTTCTTCTTCGCCCCCTCAGTCTCAGAGAGACTGGTTTGGTTCTATTCTATTCTGCCCTCGTTTGGTACAGGTTTTTTTTCAAGGTAATTTTTTTATTTTTTTGGTTAAAATATGATGTATAAAAATTTTGTATATTTTGGATGATTTTTTAATTTTTTTATAAAAGATGTGTAAAAAATAAAGAAAAAATGAAAATTTTGAATTTTTAATATAAGTCGTTGACTTTTTGATTTTTTTAATAATTTTTTAATATTTAGGCTAAAAAGTGATATTGCCAAATGAGGCATAATTATTTTAGTTTGTCACTATTTTAGTAGGTTGACATATTTGTATTTAAAAAAATTATTAGATTTTTTTATAATTAAATATGATGTTTATGAAATGATTATAAATTTAATGTGATATTTTATCTTATTAATTTATTTTATATTTTTATAAATTTTAACTTAAAAAATTAAAAAAAAATAACTTTTACCAAACATGACTCTGGGCTTGTTTGGTTTGTTTTTAAGAGAGTTGTTTTTGAAAAAAAAATTAGGAAGAGAGTTTAGAAATTTTTTTGGTTTGTTTGGTTGTATATTTTGGGAGAGTTGTTGTTTTGGGAGTTTAAGATGATTTGATATTTTGGGAGAATTTGAGTAGATGTGTGTGAGAGAAAAAGTGATTGAGAAAGAGAGAGGAGAGAGAAAAAAGTGATTGATTAATGTGTAAGAGACAGAAAGTGATTTTGAAATTTTTTTAAGAAAAACTCAAACCAAACAATTTTTTTGAAATTTTTTTTCTAAAATTCATCCCTCAAATGCAAACCAAACATACCCATATGTTTCGGTGATTGGTGCGAGTGAGGTCGGCTAACCCAAACCCACCCGAAAATTCATGTTTACAGAATCAATTCGATTTTTCTTCTCTTTCTTTTTTGTTTTTTTGTTGGGTTGAGTTGGTTTTTTGTTGGGTTGAATTGGGTGGAGTTGGTTAGATTGGATTGAGTATATTTTCTGAAGGAACATGATTCGATTTTATTAAATAATCAAATGCAAGTCTTTTCGATTTTTTTAAATCAACTTGTCAATTGACTATAAATAGGAATAAGATAATACTAGTTTATACATTGAAGTATTTTGAGAAGTTGATAAAACAATTAATTTTTTGATTTTTTTAATTTATTTTATCGAGTAAATTATGTGAGAAGTAATCTTACTCAAAATGAGTAACTTTTTATTAGTTTCTCAAAAGGCTATTATTGTGCTATTCTTGGCTTACGTTTAATAAATTTATTTAGGTTTGTTTTGAGAACATGAAAATAAGTTTTTTTTTTTTTTGGATTTATTCATAAAATTATTAGAGAAGATGAAAATAAGTAATTTTTTATATTTTTTTACATTATTTTAATATAATGTCATATCACTTATAAAATTATAAATTGATTCTATTACCTTCATGTAATTTTTTTTTTCTTTTTTGGGCTTATTTATACACAATAGTATTTTGATAATGTCACTTGTTAACTTATTTCAAACATTCTAAAACCTTTTTTGCTCAAATAAATTGGTAAGCAAACTTTTTTCTTTCTTTTCAAAATAGGCCTAAGTATGTTACCCTCAATCACATAACATAATATATAAAATTTTACAAGGTATTTATTTGAAAATTTTATTTTATAATAAGCATTTTTATAAATAAATAAATAAAATCACAACTCCAACCCGCTTGTTCAATTCTAAACTATTGTTTATTTTTAGATGTAAAAACATAAAAGTCTCAACTCTCTTTTTTTTTTTTTAAAAAAGAGTAGAGAAAAACTATAATTATGTACGATATGCATGTTATAATTATAAAAATATTGTGGGGATATATTTTCTGAGTACCAACACGTGGCAAGGTGATGCCCGACGTGTCAGCCGAGGTGCTCTTCTTACTTGTTTTTCCTTCTTTTTCCTACTGTTATGGGCTTATCGTCTAGAGGGTTATCATCTACCACACATCCTGCTCAAAAATAGTGGGGCAACATACCACCTAACCTTTTCTCTTAAAAGAAATAAAAAAAAAAGTCTAATAAAAGTACTTTTAATTACAGTAGAATCACATTCACTCTCACTCTTCTTCATCTTCATTAGTAATGTCTTCAATCAGCACTTCATCTACAGGCTTGGACTGCCTACTTTCTGACTCACCTGTCGAAAACCTTCCTTAACAAATTTCTAGAACTAACCATAAGTTAGTCCAATCCCTATTGATTTCAACTCTTCATTTTCTAGCACAACATGGCTAAACTCTTCAGCATATAGCATGGCCTCCACATTGTGGATATCAGCTTTGAAAGGATTTGCCTCTGCCCAAAAAACCTCCATACCTTGCCCTTCCTGGCCCTCTACTGTCAAGAAAATCAAGGCCTGATGGAAAGACGAAGGCGCACAACCATCGGAATGAATTCAATCCCTTCCAAGTAACAAATTATAGTTTGAGGTAGAATCAATCACAAAGAATGTTGCCCCCATCACTCTGGCTCTAATTTGTAATTACAAGACAATCACTCCTCTTGTGTCAGATGATCCTCTTAAAAAATCACTCATAGATACATCGGAAGGGATCAAATCATCAACTGTTTTACCAATCACACTTAGAATTCTAGTGGGCAAAATATTCACAATAACCCTATTATTACTTAACACCTTGGTCAAATAACAACCATTCAAGTGAGCACTCACATACAAAGGCCTTAAGTGCTTTATTACTTCTGGTTTAGGTGATTGGAGTACCACCTTTTCACTACCATCAGTTTTAACCACCTGAATGGACTTGCTAGCCTCCTCTCTGGATTTATTCATCTCTGTCATCATTACAACAAGTTCTGATAAATCCTCTACATCACCTTCTAACTGCTCGAGTTGCCCAGGTTTTGCTTCAAACCTTTTTGGTAAAGCCAGAATCATATTACAGTCAGGGTTTGTAGGCAAAGAACCAGACCTGATTGCAGCTAGTTTTTCACCAAAGTCCTTAGAACTTTCAGACTTTGTATTTTCCTTGCTGTCGACAGGAGCCCTTTCTAACTTTCCTGTCACCACTACATTCCCATTAGTAATCACCTCATCTTCTCCACTTTCTTCATCGTAAAGGAGTGCCTTAGAAATCTCCTGTAAATGTCTCCTATGGAGAATCTTTTTAGGTGTTTTATCCACCACCTTCTCTGTTTGCTTGACTCACCACTCTCTTCCTTCTCTTTCTCTCTTACCTAAATCAAATTGTTTTGATTATCTCTCTTTGGGTTATCACCCTTCTTTGTTGAAAACATAGAATAAAACTTCCTCTGCTCTCTTCTCACCTGAGTCCTGGTTGGACCCATAGGCTTCCATCCTGACAAAGGAAACTTAGGATGCACTACACCTTGCCAACCTGCATGTGTGGGCACTAGTGGCTTCACCATCCTTGGTTGCATTAAGGAATAAGCTTATGGAAACCCTACGCCTTGTCCATGAAACTAACTTGGCCTGAATGAACTCCCAACCATAAACCTTTGACCTTGGCCAATGAATGGCCTTTGAATTGGCCTTGGTACAAAAGCTGGCCGCTAAACATGACTAAGGCCACTAGATGGCCTCTGATTTTTCAACTGCCTCGCTTTAATTCTGACCCCTTCTGCACCATGAAAAGAAGGGTAAACAGGATCCCATTTAAACAAAAATAGACCATCCTCCTCACCATATGACCTGTCGATAGGCTCGAATATCTCAGGGTCTTGCCCATCAAACAATAACTTCCCTGCATTGAAGGTGTTAAACCTTAGGTCATGATCCTTCACACACTTCTTCAACTTGTCAGCCAGAATTGCTTGTAATTTTTCCTTCTTAGTTCCGCACATTGACCACACAAACTTGTCTCCATTTATCACCTTCTTTCCCTTTTCTTGTTTCTGTTTATGAATTCTCACCAAGTCTGCCAATAGTACAGTTAGATTTGGTGCGTTCCTTTTAATAGTAGCTGTCACCATATGGATTGGTGTCATTTATGGGAAAAGATTATTATCCACTGTCATGACTCCTTTCTCCTTCTCTGCATATTTCAGTAGCCCTTTCGTATCAAATCCTACATATAATTTCTAAAAGTTACACAATTGTTGGTAGACTGTCTAAAAGTATTGTGCCATTTACAATATTCTTTTCCTACTCTATCTTGTTCTTTTAGAATTACATGTCCAAGAGACAATGTTAAAAACTTATGAGCCAATAATTCATCAAAATGGCATCAGCTTTAGACAAATCAAAAGAATACTGCCTAAATGTAATACTTGTATTTCTTTTGACTGGCTGAGTTGCTAGCATGTTCACTAGTTTGTCCACTTTCCTCAAAGTCCCACAGACCATTGGTGCCACACCTACATTAACTTTTGTCTGTACATCAACCTCTTGGAAATAAGTTCCATAATAGTTTGTATTTCTATGTCTTTCCTCCCTAAGTATTGATTCATATCTAGTTGCCCTAGATGACAACTCAAACATGTCTCTAAATTTCATCCCCTCAAACTTCTTTCCCAACTCAAACTTTAACCTATTTTGGGCCATTCTTGCAATTTCAACCTCATGCATGTACATTCGACACCTATTCTTTGCCCTCTTAAATTTGTTAATGAACTCCTCCGCACTCTCAGAGAATTTCTGCCTCATTTTAGACAGATCAACTAAAATTACTTCTGGCTCTGTTCTATAGAACTGGGCATGAAACTGGCTGTTCATCTCCACCCAAGTATGAACTGAATTAGCAGGTAAGTTAATGAAGCATGTAAAAGCAGTCCCAGACAAAGAATGTGCAAGCAAGCTCATTTTAAGAATGTCATTATTTCCTACTTCTCCACATTGTAAGGTAAACCTCCCTATGTGTTCAATTGTTGACTGATTTTCCTCACCATGAAACAAGGAAAACTTTGGCACTTTATAGTTCCTAGGAAAAGGTTCCTCATCTACCCATTGTGGGTATGACGTCTTGAACCTATGCCTTTCAGGCCTTTTCATCCCTGTACCATAAAGATCTTACACAATTTGGATGATCTGGTCTCTTTGAAAATTGTTAACATGGTTGAAAGAATTTTGCCCCCCTATGCCCATAGTTATTTTCAAAAGGCTCTTGTCTATCGAAATGCAAAGGTGGTGCTGGACCTCTTGGCCTTGGGCCAAATGGTTCATGGTACATGTCAGGTCTATGCATCTTAGGATATACACCCATATTCCCAAAATTGTTGACTCTTTGATTTCCATAACCCACATTAGGAACTTCTCTATACCCAACATTTTGATTTTCATACCCTTGATTATAATTTTTAAAAACCACATTATTCCTTGGCCTCATTTTAGAATAACCATTAAATTCTGTGTTAAACAAATTTCTATTTTCTAAACCTTTTTTAGCCATAAAGTGGATTAGAGAAAACATTTGACCTAAGTTGCCCCCCAGGCCAGTTTCCTCGAATTTTAACATTTGAGGTTTTAAATACCTCATGCATTCTTTCCTCAGCAGTTGGGTCCCTGTAAACGGACATTGGCTCACCAACAGACTGATGTGGCATACCAGTTGGTGGCATATCAGTTGATGGTAGCATGTATGCACCCCTTGCCTTTGAAGACACCTTTTGTGTCTTTACTTCACTCTGACTTGCATACTCCATCGATGGAGTTTTCAACACACTCTTCACTTCTCCCAAAAGAATCTGGTTCTCCTCTAATAACTGATTTGCCAGTGTATCCTTTATGTAAGCCACTAGGACTCCTATGGGAATTTTGGCAAGGCCACTTGCCTGGCCTTCTGCACTCACTGTTTGGCCACTCAGTTGGCCTTTCTGGGCCACCACCTAGCCTACATGAGCACCACCACCATTAGCCAAGACCAAGCCCTGGTCCACCTCTTCTCCTTCAAACTCAGTAGGCCTCTTCTCAGCATGCTTATCAACTTGTTTCTTTGCCTTCACCATTTTGTCCAAATTATGCAAGAGCGTCCATTGGGCGTGCCAAATATTGTTAGTAAAAATTATGCTAGGTCCAGTTCGACAGCAGCCAAACAATAATTTAAACTGAACAACTTAAACCAAAATAATCGAACAACTGTGGGTTCAAATCTAATGCCTCAAAAGAATGAGAACTTTTTTGGATCAATGGCAACAAAGCAAACAAGAAGAAAGAATACACTTGCTCTATCAGCCGATGGTAACAAGGTAGATTGAACAAAAAGGAATCAACTTCAAATTATTGTATCAACGGATGGTAACAAGGTAGATTAAACAAACAAAAGCCACTTCAAACCGAAATCACTCGTGTTCATTCAATGAGTACAAATTACAATAGAAGAAACTGCTCCTAGGTTACAATCTGGACTATTTCTAAGTCTAAAAACTAAGTAGTTATGTTGTTCTAGGTGTTGTCCTCTTTCTGCAAATCTCTAGCTTTTATAGCTTTCCTTACTTCTCTAACCCATGACCCCATAATCCTCCAAGTCTGTAACTGTTGCTGTATAATTGTTGTAATTGCCCCCTTATTTCCGAAGGTTCAAACTTCATTAAACCTTCACCTTCACCTGTTGAACTGCCCTTCTTTAATGATGTCACGTGTCCCTCAATACTCTAGGCTTCTTATCGACAGAGAGAAACCTTCATTCTGCACATGACTCTTCTTGCAAGTTATCCACTAAGCCCATGACTTAACCTGATAACTGCTCCATCATCTGAACCATCCAATGCATGTGATCAACCTCTCTAACACTACTTGCCCCTTTAATTGATGTAGAACACTCACTCCGACTTTGCCACATATTATTGTTCAATTGATCCACCTGTCGATAGGAAATTTACGAAAATGGGTGCAAATAGAAGCATGTAACATTTTTACTTTATTATCTTTTTCATTATGTGACAAATGCTAAAACACAATACTCTTTTTATAAAAAAAAAACACTTATACAAAATGATGTGATAATGACATTTTCATACTAATTATTAGTGATAAAATAGACTTTTATTTTTTAATACTTCTAATTAATAAATATAAATGTATGCATGCATTAAATTTTGGAAGAGAATTCCCACTTGTCACTGTTTTGGACTGGTCGGGCTGCTTCAGCTCATGGGGTCCACTACTTCCGTTTTGATAATCCAAATCTTTCATTTTTTCGAGTACTTCACGTATTTCATTCACACACAAAATTAAGTCGATTTGATAACTGTAACTAGTTTAATTTATCGTATTTTTCACCCCCCCCAAAAAAAAAAAAATAGATACGAAAAAAATAAACTATACAGTTTTTTTTATGACAAATAAGATAAATTAAGCTAGTTACAGTTATCAGATTGATCTAATTTTTTTTTATGGATGAAATACACAAAATACCTGATAAAATGAACATTTTGAATTATCAAAACGGAACTCGTAGTGATCTTCATGAGCTGAAATAGCCCTGCCCAGTCCAAAAATAGTGACTTGAAGGGATCCTCCAAATTTTTTGTATACATTTGTATCACGTACAGAAATCACTATAGTGAAACAAAATGTTTGCTTCTACCTATGCATAGAAAATAAATGTTTTAAGTCGGTGATATCACGTTTTCCTTCAAATGTGATAGATAATAATATGGAACAACATACCATCGACATTGAAGAAAGAGAAGCTTTGGCCGATGAAGTAGCTTGCATCTTCAGGGTACATGAAGGATTGCGTAATGCAAATAAAAAGGCATACACACCTATCCTAATTTCAATAGGGCCTTACCACCGTGGTCAACCTAAACTACTTGCTATGGAAAAACGTAAAGAGCATTATTTGGAATTGCTCCTTCAACGTAACAACAATCTGCATAAGGATGATTATTTAGACTCTATGAAGAAATTAGAAGAAAGAGCTCGCAAGTATTATGCAGACCCAGTTGACAACCTCGATAGTGATGAATTTGTGAAAATGATGCTATATGATGCTTGCTTTGTTATTGAGTTTCTTCTTGGTATGTTTGAGTTTCATGTTGAGGATGAACATCAACAATCACATGTGGATGATAAAGTCAAAGCATCATGGAAGAAAATATAGATTTGCAATGACTTGATGTTACTTGAAAACCAACTTCCATTCTTTGTTATATCTGAATTTTATGACATCAGCTATGGCATGACAGTAACCCAAAATCCAAACCAGATTCATCATGATCTTACCTCCACCCCCACCCTCACTAAGCTGGATATGTTACCTATCCTTGGAAAGCTACCAGAACAGATTGGCTTTTCCAAAATCGATTTTGAAAATATGTCCGTCTCTGAAAGCAAGTATTTTCTTGACTTGGTGCATAATGTTTGTCTTCCCTCCTCTTCCAGAGATGAATCAAATAACCACCAAAAGAAGAATCAGACAACTTGCTTTAAAATGTCGTGTGTGATAGAGCTTTAAGATGCTGGTGTCAAGCTCAAGGCTGTAAAGAATGATAATGATGGGCTCAACCTCAGCATGCTCGATATACGCTTTGAATATGGTCATTTTAAAATACCAAAGTTTAAAGTCAATGATTCGACATAGACATTCTTCCGAAACATCATTGCCTATGAACAACATTCCTCAAATGACAAACCCAAATATTTCACCGATTATATGTCTTTCATGGATCAACTTATCAACTACAAAGAAGACGTGACCCAACTTCGTTGCCATGAAGTTCTTGAAAACTAGCTTGGTGATGACGAAGAGGTGGCAGTTATGTTCAATAACCTGGGTATAGGAACGATCATTTCAAGGCAGTTCTACTATGCTGGACAGTGCATCAAAGTGAATGCTCATTGCAAGAGATGGTGGAACAGAGTAGTAGCTTCATTGCAGTGTGATTACTTCAAAAATATATGGGTTACTATTGCCACTATTGCAGCTACTTTTCTCCTCCTTCTCACTCTCACACAGACATTCATTGCCCTAATTACTATTCTTACTTCCTCTACGTCCCCATCCCGACACTGATATGATGTTGTTTGCTTTCATTTTTTCATTTCAACAGAATATTATGCATCTGCATATGTAGATAGTTTCTATGTTTGTATTAATCTGAGTGAGAGTGAATGTGTTTTCAGAGTTAGTTTAGTGGTTATTAAGTTAACTCATAAACTTAGAATATTAATTGTGTTATCATGTGAGTATTTGTGATTTCTTCTACGCTTGGTTTTTATGTGTTTAAATATTATATGTTCTTAAGATTTTTGTTAGAATGAACTATGATTTTACTTTCCATGTCTATTCTATTAGAATTATAGTTTCTCCAATGAAGCATATCTACACTAGACCAAAGAGAGACAAATGCCCCTCCTCGAAATTTTTAAAAAAATTATGATTTTACCCATAAAAATTTAGAAAAGAATTTCAAATTGGCACCTCTTTTTGCTTTTTTCAACTAAACCCCTTAATTTCTCCTTTGTATACAATACTTTGAAGAGGAGACTATTGTAGGGGTTGAAAATCTAAAATGGTATCCAGGAAACTAAGACAAAAACTCTCAAACCCTTCTTCCTAGATATAAAATCAAAATCTACACTATAGAAGTGTTTTTAGAACTCAGTGGAGGGACATTAAAAATAGATAGAGAGAATCTCTCCGGCACCCCCTCATATTTGGAAGTTTACTGATTGTAATAAGTCCGCGAAGGGGACCTCGCTACAGTTCGGACTCGATTTGTGTCACGGTTCTTAATCTGAACAAACTAATAGATTATATTATATACACATAAGTATTTTCACAAAAATGAGTAAGTTAACACAAATCTGTGTAAGTTTGTTCATGAAAATGTAGAGCAACACAAAAATATGTAAGTTTTCAGAAACCATGTAAGTAATTTCACAAAAATGCGTAAGTGAACACAAATCCGTGTAAGTTAATGTGATGACCAGGTACATTGTCCACCCTGTCCTCTTGAGTTATGTTGGATTTACTTTCGTTAGAATGCCAAGTTTTAATGCATGGCCTTGTTAACTATTGGGTTCGTTAACTATTGGGTTCATCGTTTTTGAAAACTCCCTCCCAAAAATCTATCATTCTCATTTATTTCAATCCTGGGTTTCACTTGTTTCGGAAGGTGCGAGGTTGGATCCGGAGTGTCTTGAGTTTAGCCAAAAACAATTTCCTGGCTGGAGAATAGAGCCACACGTGCAGGGGCTTGGGCCGCACGTGCGGAAAACAGGGGAGGTCCAGGGTGCAACACTGCAATAAATACAGGTGCGAAGGGTAGTGCGGAGGAAGAGAGCCATACGTGCGGGACAGGTCTGAGTCTAAAAATCTATTTTTCTCTCTTCTTGGGCTGTGTGTATATCACTTTTTATATACCTCTCTCTCTTTAAAAATCCATTTCTCTTCCTTTTCTCTACATTTACCTACACCAAACAAGATCAAAACCTTGATTTCTTTAAATCCATTAATTTTTTGCCCATAGCTCCTTCATCAAAGTTGGAGAATTTCTCGAGGCTACGTTTTGTGCGGTGGAGATCAAGTCTTAATACCGTTGATTTTGGGGGTTTCATCTATTTTCTTCTTCAAAACTTGACGTAGGGATTTTCTTAGAGTTATATATATATTTTTTGGTTTTTGAACTCTTTTGGATGAACTTTGAAATGTGATTTTTGGCTCAAGAATGTAGTGATTTTAAAAGTGGGTTTGCACCTTCTCTTTGCTTAAAATTTCTTGAGAGTTTGAACTACATTGTTGAGGAAAGATGTTTTAGAAATGGAATCTTTCAAAAGATGAAGAAGTGTCTAGTATTGGCAAAAACCTAGAAAGTTGAGATTTTTGAGAGAGATGTTGAAGGTTTAGGGGTGTTTACCTATTACTATGTTAAAATGAATGAATGGTTGGAAATTTTATTTTGTTGTGGGTATAAAAATGGAAAATTTCTTGAAATATGAAACCTAGTTTGTTTTGGGGCTTATTGCTCAAAAATGTAAATATAGTCATGAACAGACTAAATTGTTGAGAATGCTTGAAATGTGGAATTGTGTCATTATTTTGATGGATATAAACGAATATGTAATTATCATGTGAGATTTGCATGGAAAGAGGATTGGGAATTGTGATCACAATGGAAAAATTGTGTGGGAGAATTGAAAAGGGAAGGGATGTTGCATTGCATTGATAATTGTTGCATTGACATTTCAATTCATTTGGTTATGATAAATTTTGATTATTAGATTTGAAAACTTTTGCATTGAGAAAAGAATGTTGTGAAATAAGTTTTCATGGAATTGTTTCGGGAAAAATACGTTGGTAAGTCAAGATAGGGGGTGTAGATGAAATTGATTTAGTTGGCCTGAGTGTCCGGCGTGAAAGACCTAAAACACACGCGGAAGAGGTACCACTTCCCTTCCGATTAGTTGCCGGTAAAGTGGGGTTTTGGTGGTGCTAGTTATGCCTACTTGCAGACACCAACCTAGGGATTGCCTGAGTCATATTTACCGCCCCTTGAACTAAATTGATAGTATTTGGATTGTTGAAATTTCAAGATAACATTGAGCATGATGGTTTTCAAAAGATGAAGATGTGATTTCCTTTCAAAAAGCATAGCATCGCATGTGCATTTCATTTCGAGAGGCTTGTATAAAATGCATATACTTTGTTAAGAATTTCGTACTGGGCTTTATGCTCACCCCACAGGATTTTGTACAGGAAAAGATATGGTGATTCCGCCTAACTAAGGGCGTGGAAGTGTGTGTTGAGAGCACAAGACTCTCGTTTTGTTGTGACTATATTTTTGTAAGCCAAGGGCTATAATTGTATGGGTTCGAGAAACCATTTTTTGTGTAACCGGGATTAAGCCTTGGAATTTGTAAGCCTTTGAGGGTATTTATTTATTTATTTGATTGAATGTTCTACATACTATAGATTCATGCACTAGAAATCATTGAATGTATATTCGCAAGTGGAACTACTTTGTACGAACCTCATGATCATGTAAAGCAAGTGTTGGGAATTTATTCCAGTTTATTATAAGGAGTCATGGTTGTTGTACTATCATCATGCATAAATATTTGGGGCGTTACAACTTGGTATCAAAGCTACCGGGTTTGAACACTTGGGGCTCGTGGGAAGTGGTTGCTTTACCACAAGGGGTTCATTTCGCATGATTAGGAGGTGTTGTATATTTTGTGACTATATGATAACATGTTTATATGACTAGATGGGTATGTGATTGGACTTTTGAGATGTTGTTTGCTCCTATTAAATTCCTTGAGGTCTCATTAGAACGGTACTTGATCAATACTCATTCTACTAAGAATTCTTGATTTTTTGTGGGACGAATTTCATCGTAAAAGAATAATCCGTATGTGTTTACATGGCTAAGTGCTTATGTGGAGTGAAATTGAATTGTTTATATGGTAGGGAAATATATAGAAGTGTTGTGGTCAAACGTGTGAGGCAAGTTGTGAGCACAAGTGGGTTCGTGTGCTAAACTATTTCTCTTGTCCCTTATTAGGATGTCAGGAAAAAGTCAAGCCCATGGTGGTAGAGGTGGGAGGCGTGGTAGGCCTCGCCGCGGTGTGCATGAAGTACCGGTCCATGAGGTTCCGGTGCAAGAGGAAGGGTTCGGCCAAGCCAATACGACCAAGCAAGCGGACCAAGCTAATGTGGCCGAGCAAGTGGGACAATCGAGAATTCCGAAACAAGCGGGTCAACCCGCAATGGGGGCCCTAGCCCGAGAAATGGCAGGGGCTTTGAGGAAATCGATGAATATTTTGAGGGCAGAGAGCCAAGCCCGAGAGAATGCCGTAGAGACAAGAGTGAGTTTCCTTACTAGAGAGTTTTTTGCGAGCCAAACCGGATGAGTTCCATGGTGGCCCCAAGCCCAAGAAAATGGATGAGTGGCTTAAGAAAATGGTAAAGACATTTGAGATGCTTCACATTGAAGATAGTGAGCTAAAGGTGACTCTAGCGAGTTACTACTTTAAGGGGGATACGGGCCAGTGGTGGAAGTATGCCAACGGTAGGGTGGAACCGACATAGGAAGCCTTTGTGGTTGCTTTCCAAGACAAGTACCTACCTCCCACTGCTAAGGAGAGATTGAGGCAAGAGTTTCAAGACCTTAAACAACTTAACCTGTCCGTGGCCAAATTTGAGGCGGCCTTCTCTAGTTTGTCCCGGTTTGCACCGGAGTTGGTGGCAACGGAAGAGTGCCATTGCATTGAGTTTGAGAAGAGACTAAGAACATCCTATTTAAGGTTGGCAGAAATATGATTCGGAACTATGACCGTCTTGTGAAGGCAGTGGAACATTTAGAGATTACCGTGCAGGCCGAGGATGAGAGACTTCGGGGTTTGAGGTCTAGGGGCCAGGAGTCATAAAGAGACTATAGACCTAACAAGAAGAGTAGGAGCACATTTTCATCCCAGTCTTAACCACAATAGTCTAGATCTACTTTTCCTTTGCCTAGTGCAGGTCCGAGAAAGAGTGCACCGGGTAGTTTTTCATGTTTCAAGTGTGGCCAACCGGGTCACAAGTCCTTTTCATGCCCATAGAAAGGAGGAGGGCATCTGATGTTACCACTACCACCTAACTGGTCTTAGAGTCAGTCCCAAAATAGAGGATAAGGGCTTACTTGTTTTCAGTGTGGTCAGTCGGGGCATATGAAGAGGGCTTGCCACAAGTTGGGAGGCGCATCTGACGCAAGGTCGAGGCAGACTTAGAGCCACCAGCAGGCTCACTTAGTTCAGACTTCACGAGCTAATCAGGAAGCCGTTTTAGCTCAGACGGTGTAGCAGGCCTATGCTCTGAGAGATGAGCCAGTTGATCAGAGGCCACAGGGCCGCATGTATGCTGTTATCGCGCTAGAGTAATTACCAGGATCCTCAGTTGTGAGAGGTATTTTTGTTGTGTGTAATTCTTTGGCTAATGTGTTGATAGATATGGGTGCGTCTCATTCATTTATATCTACTGCATTTGCTTCTGCATTGGGGTTAGAGGTGGCACGGTCAGCTTCTCTGCTTAGAGTAGAGTCACCAATTGGGGGCATGGTTGATTTAGATAGGGGATATCATGGTTGTGAGATAGAGGTTGCCGAGCATCGACTTCCGTTTGCTTTTGTGTTGCTAAACATGTCAAGTTTTGATGTCATTTTAGGTATGGACTGGTTATCTTCGTACCGAGCTGTGATTGATTGTTACCGTCAGAGAGTTACAGTGTGCACCTTGAGTGATGATTGTTTTTATTTTCTGGGGGATCGAGGTGATAGGGTCTTGTCACTAGTTTTTAACCCTCGTATTAGGAGCAAGCTTCGTGGCCTCCTTGCGACTCTCTTGGATAGTGAGAGTGACAGGACCCATGTTGAATTGCCAAGGGTAGTTTGTGAATACCCAAATGTCTTTCTTGAGGATCTTACTAGTTTGCCACCCCACCGGGAGATCGAGTTCTCCAATGACTTAGTGCTTGGCACGACACCGATTTCTATGGCGCCGTATGGGTTTGCACCCGCCGAATTGCATGAGTTGAAGATTAAACTCCAAGAGCTTTTAGACAAGGGCTTTATTCACTTTAGTACATCACCTTGGGGAGCGCCGGCCCTCTTTGCGAAGAGGAAGGATCGGTCATTGTAGTTATGTATTGATTACCGCAAGTTGAACCAGGTTACCGTTAAGAACAAATGCCCTCTACCCCGAATCGATGATTTATTTGACCAACTTAGAGGGTCTCGCTGCTTTTCGAAGATAGATTTGAGGTCGGGGTACCATCAGTTGAGAGTCCGGGAGGAGGACATCCAGAAAATGGCCTTTCGTACATGTTATGGCCACTATGAATTCCTTGTAATACCTTTTGGGTTGACCAGTGCACCTGCTTCCTTTATGGATTTGATGAACGGAATTTTTCGAGAGTACTTGGATCGTTTCGTGGTCGTCTTTGTGGACGACATCTTAATTTATTCAACTTCCAAAGAGGAGCACGAGGATCATTTGCGGGTAGTGCTTGATTTGCTTAGGGAGCACAGATTGTATGCCAAATTTGAGATTGTGAGTTTTGGCTAACTGAGGTGAAGTTTTTGGGACATGTGGTGACGAGAGAGGGAGTAACTGTAGACTGTAGACTCTTTAAAGATAAATGTCCTACAGGATTGGGAATAGCCCAAAAATGTTTTTGAGATCCGGAGTTTCTTGGGATTAGCGGTGTATTATCGACGTTTTGTAAGGGACTTCTCTAGAATAGTCATGCCTTTGACTAGGTTGACTAGAAAGGGTGTCAAATTTGTGTGGAGTGAAGCTTGTGAAAAGTCATTCCAAGAACTTAAGACTAGATTGACGACCGCACTGGTCTTGATAATCCCGAAAAGAGGTTTGGGTTACACCGTTTATTGTTATGCATCTTGGGATGGTCTTGGTTGTGTCTTGATGCAAGGGGGAAAGGTTGTGGCCTACAGTTCACGACAATTAAAAACT
The DNA here is from genome assembly GCF_004153795.1 of Camellia sinensis. Taxonomy (NCBI): domain Eukaryota; kingdom Viridiplantae; phylum Streptophyta; class Magnoliopsida; order Ericales; family Theaceae; genus Camellia; species Camellia sinensis. The sequence goes on from NW_021026655.1 coordinate 50,893, forward strand.
CATGAGAAAAATTACCCCACCCATGATTTGGAATTAGCGGTGGTAATTTTTGCCTTGAAAATTTGGAGACATTATTTGTTTAGCGTGAAGTTTGAGGTTTTCTCGGATCATAAGAGCCTAAAGTATTTATTTTCCCAAAAAGACTTGAATCTACGTCAACAAAGGTGGATGGAATTTATGGAAGATTATGATTTTGAATTGCACTATCATCTGGGGAAGGCCAATGTAGTGGCCGATGCCTTAAGTCGAAAATCTCTGAGTAGTTTGGCAAGTGTGACCTTTTGGGAATGGGTTATACTACGTGATATTGGCAAGTTTGATTTGCACTTGGGTGAGTCCGACGAGAGTGCTACCTTGTTTACTTTGAGTGCTCAACCTACCTTGATTAGCAAGGTCATAGAGGCACAATAAAGGGGACCGTAAGGTGGAGTCAATCCGTGGTATAATTTCCAACAGGAAGGAAGAGAAGGGTTTGAACATTCACTCGGATCCGAGTGTACGTTATCTAGACCGTTTGTTTGTATCAGAATCTTGTAGAGAGGAAGTCTTTCGGGAGTTCCATCACTCACGCCTTGCGATACATCCGAGAGGCACCAAAATGTATCATGATCTTAGTCGCCAGTTTTAGTGGAGGGGTATGAAGCGGGATGTCGCTTTATTTGTATCGAAGTGCTTACTTGTAAACAAGTGAAGGCCGAACACCAAAGGCCAGCGGGTTTGCTACAACCCTTACCAATAGCCAAGTGGAAGTGGGAGCATGTTACCATGGATTTTGTAGTTGGACTTCCTAGAGCACAGTGAGGCAATGATGCCGTTTGGGTGATTGTTGATAGGTTGACTAAATCTACACATTTCATTCCGATGCGCACCGGTGACTGAGTTGAGCATTTGGCCGAGTTATACATTAGAGAGATTGTTTGACTTCATGGGGTTCCTGTAACCATCATATCGGATAGAGATCCTCGTTTTACTGCCCGATTGTGGCAAAGCCTTCAAGAGGCGTTGGGAACTAAGTTGACCTTTTGCACCGCTTACCACCCTCAGACCGATGGGCAGTCAGAGCGTACTATTCAGATTTTGGAGGACATGCTTGGAGCTTGCGTCCTTCATTTCAAGGGGTCTTGGGAGAGGCACTTACCATTGATTGAGTTCACCTATAACAATAGTTATCAAGCTAGCATTGAGATGGCACCATTTGAGGCCTTGTATGACTGACCTTGTAGATCACCAGTTTGTTGGGCCGAGGTGGGTGATGCACCGTTGTTGGGTCCATAAATTGTTAGAGAGACAACCGAGAAGGTTGCTCTCATTCGGAAGAGGCTAGCTATAGCCCAAAGTCGACAGAAAAGTTAAGCCGATAAGAGGAGATGACCTTTGTCTTTTGAGGTTGGTGACCATGTATTCCTTAAAATATCACCAAGACAGGGTTTGATGAGATTTGGTAAGAGTGGTAAATTGTCTCCAAGGTTCATTGGGCCTTTTGAGATCTTGGAACGGATTGGGGAAGTGGTATACCGGTTAGCTTTACTGCCACAATTTTCGAGGGTTCACGACGTATTCCATGTATCGATGCTTAGGAAGTATGAACCCGACCCTTCTCATGTGCTTGATTGGGTTGATTTGGAGGTAGATGAGGATGCCTCCTACGAAGAGCGACCGGTTTAAATGTTAGATACCTGGGAGCAAGTGCTATGAGGCAAAACTATACCGTTGGTAAAGGTGTTGTGGAGACACCATGGGGTTGAGGAAGCAACGTGGGAACAGGAGGCGGAAGTCCGCTCCAAGTATCCGAATTTGTTTAAAAATGCTTAAGTTGTTTTCCTTTGTAATATTCCCTAGTGTTTGAGGGAAATATATTAAAATTGTTAACCACGTGTTGTTATGTAAACTGTTATTCTATGCATGAGGCTATTGCGGGTTATCATTTTTGTTATTGGAGAGCTTCATGCTTATGCTTATCTTGAACAGTTGTCGTTAATGTGGTAGCCATGATAATAATGGTGAATTTTTTGGTTGAGAATTGATGTAGTGACTTGAAAATGTAGTAGTGTGGTTTTGATCGTTTGGAAACCCCTTGTTCGGGTAGTTTGAGTTAATTTCGGAGACGAAATTTCCTATGGTGGGGAGGTTGTGATAACCGGGTATGTTGTCCACCTCGTCCTCTTGAGTTATGTTGGATTTACTTTCATTAGAATGTGGGGTTTTAATGCGTGGTCTTGTTAACTATTGGGTTCGTTGTTTTTGAAAACTCCCTCACAAAAATCTATCGTTCTCATTTATTTTAATCCCGGGTTTCACTTGTTTTGGAAGGTGCGAGGTTGGATCCAGCGTGTCTTGAGTTGAGCCAAAAAAAATTTCTTGGCTGGAGGACAGAGCCGCATGTGCAGGGGCTTGGGCCGCACGTGCGGAAAGGGGGCCGCACGTGTGGAAAGGTGAGGTCGCACATGAGGAAAGCATGGGAGGTGAGGTCGCACATGAGGAAAGCATGGGAGGTCCAGCGTGCAACACTGCAATATATGCAGGTGCGAAGGGTAGTGCAGAGGAAGAGTGCCGCACATGCAGAGGCGAAAGCCGCACATGCGGAGGAAGGTTGCCGCACGTGTGAGACTAGGTGTCGCATGTGCAGGATGGATTTGAGTCCGAAAATCTACTTTTTTTCTCTTCTTGGACTGTGTGTATATCACTTTTTATATACCTCTATCTCTTTAAAAACCCATTTCTCTTCCTTTTCTCTACATTTACCTACACCAAACAAGATCAAAACCTTGATTTCTTTAAATCCATTAGATTTTTGCCCATAGATCCTTCATCAAAGTTGGAGAACTTCTCGAGGGCTACGTTTTGTACGGTGGAGATCAAGTTTCAATACCGTTGATTTTGGGGGCACTACAAGAAATTACACTTTTGGCAACTACTTTTGGCGACGATGTCAATTTTTCATAGCCAAAAGTATATTTTTGGCGACGTAGTGATGAATTTCGTTGGTAAAAGTAGACCTTTACCGACGCAATTTACTATCATCGCCAAAAAAGCATAACATTCTTTAAGCGCCAAAATTATTTGTTGGTGCCAAAATTTCAAAAGTTTTAGCTACGAGGCTTATTTTTTACCAACACAATGAGCATTGCTATTAGTGTGCTTACTTTTGGTGACGACAAGTTGGCGTGGGCAAAGAGTTAAACATTTAGCGACGATAACACTATTCGTCGGTAAAAGTTTTTGTAACGCCCTCAAAATAAACCCATAAATCATACATTCTTGACATGCTTAAACATAAAAGAGTAAAGCATAATTTCATTCATCAGAGTGTTCATTACAAAAGTATTACATGTTGACATCACAAGTAAGTGCCCTATGGGCTTACAACTTTCCAAGCCAACACTTGGGTACAAAGAGAAGAGTACTAACTCAAAGCACAAAATAAGCCCTAGGCTTGATTTACATGTAATACACAAAATAATCACAAAAAAAGATAGGCCTTCAATTCATCAACCTCCCAAGCTAAGACCTTGGAGGCGGCATATCACCTGCACCTGAAAATAATGTCCCATATAGGGTGAGCCAACGCCCAGTAGAGATATGCTAAACATAATATGAACAATAACTAAAACATTAGCATTTGATAAATGTTTAACTGATAAAACCAATATACAGTACAATCCAGTTCCAAAATCCTTTACTTATCCAATTCTCAACTTATAGACACGGCTCAGAACCTGGCCAAACAACTTAAATGAGATTACATCTCATACCAATAATACTTCAAATTGCCATTTTACGGAAATTGCGTTCGCGGGATTCGGCACCCATGTATAATTATTTCTAATTGCCATTTTACGAAAATTCCGTCCGCGGGACCCGGCACCCATGTATTAATATTTTCGAATTGCCATTCTACGAAAATTTCATCCCCGGGATTCGGCACCCATGTATAATATTCTTGAATTGCCATTTTACGGAGATTTCATCCGCGGGATTTGGCATCCATGTATAATATTTATCATATAAAATGACCAACCAATACACATATTCGCTGTATTAATCCAACCATCATACTCAATGACATGCTCAAATTGATTAGTTTTAATTCACCTAATCATCATGCAGTGTCTACAACAATCAAAACTATCCTCCACCGATAGCTCAAAGCAGTTATTTCTAAACAGATAATAAATGCACCAACAGATATATTATCAATAATTCTCAAAGGTGTGTGATTATTAAATCCAACACCACCATTCTACTACATGATGAGGCGATTTCATTATTCCCCACTCAATTTCATATTTCCATAACATTCCCAAATAAATTATATAAATTAATTCATACAACAATTTAGGGCTTTCACCCCATTTTTCTCTACAATGACCCAAAGGTCCCATATATCATCAACAACATCAATACCATCATTTTAAGACCCAAGATATATATATTTATGAGTCAAAATACCCAAACCCCTCTTTATTCATTTTGAAACCCTAACACCCAAGATTACCCAACTTTAACATTTCATCAAAATGACCAATAGTTTATGTTAAAGACCATAAAAATGAGTAGTTATCCCTACCTCAAATTCGGAGCTCAAAGGAGAGGACGAAGAAAACTCGAAGTGCTCCAAACACAAAACTTTTCGGATCAAAATGAAGAGCAAGACAAACCCCACACTTTTTACAAAGGCCCAAAGGTAGGAGATCACCAGAGGTAAATGATTTCCTAGAGAGAAGATGAAGTTTTAGAGTGAGGTTCTCTCCAATGGTGGTTTTGAAAAGTAAGAGAGAGAAAAAATGTTGAAAAGTGATCCAAAAGGTGAAATCTCGAACTGTTATAAAAGTCGCCCCGCTCGAGCGTCAGACATAGACTTACGCTCGAGCGTCGGATGCACACTCTCAGAAGTTTTGCAGGTGATGGTCCCCGCTCGAGCGGAGGAACAAAATCAATACCGAAGACCTGCAGAGAATGGAAAATCACACTCGAGCTTCAAAACTCCCGCTCGAGCGGAGAATCAAAATCAAAGGGCCCGCTCGAGCGTCAAAATGCCCACTCGAGCGTGAAGGCCAAATTCTGGGCATGAACTCTAGGTTTCCAAACACAACCAACCTGTGACAAATCTGCCCAATGCATCCTATAACTCAAATACAGAGTATTGAAGGACGGAAACAAGATATATATAACATCCAACACAACGGAACCTAAGTCCGGATACAATAATCAATGGAGGGAAAACTGAGATCGCTATAACCTCCCCCCCTTAAAGAATTTCGTCCCCGAAATTAGGCACAAGTTTTCAAAAAACAAGTTTTTCTCAATTCTCAACAGTATTACAACTCAAAATTCAACAACCTGACCCATTACTGGTCATCTCATCTCTTCTCAAGAGGCAAATCACAATATATAACTCAAAATGCATTATTAACATGCTTTCCCTTGAAATTTACCAATTTCAACACATTTTCCACCATTCAATTACATATTCAATGCCAATAATTTGCATTTCTAAAACAGAATTAACATATGCAATGTTAAAATAAACTTCCATTTCAAGGCAAGTTCCACAATACTTCCATGAATCGAAGCATATATAATGTTTTACAACTTAAGACTTCTTTAATGCTCTTACAGTTCATAACTATTACAAAATTCCCAATACATGATTACACATTAACAAACAAGTCCGAATATTTCTCACGGACCTCCAACTCACGTTCCCAAGTGGCTTCCTCCACTCTGTGATGTCTCCACAAAACTTTTACCAAAGGAATGGTCTTGCCTCGCAAGACTTGATCCCGCCTATCCAAGACTCGAACCGGTCTCTCCTCATATGAGGTATCCTCATCAACCTCTAAGTCGGTCCAATCCAATACATGCGATGGATCCGGCTCGTACTTCCAAAGCAAACTAACACGAAACACGTCATGAACTCCGGCGGCAAAGCTAAACGATATGCAACCTCGCCAATCCTCTCAAGGATCTCAAAAGGGCCAATAAACTGAGGGGACAACTTCCCACTCTTCCCAAATCTCATCAAACCCCGCCTAGGTGATATTTTCAAGAAGACATGATCACCCACCTCAAATGCTAAAGGCCTCCTCTTACGATCGGCATAACTCTTTTGGCGACTCTGGGTTGTAACAAGCTTCCTACGGATAAGCTCAACTTTCTCCGTCATTTCTCTCACCAACTCCGGGCCCAACAATGTTGCATCACCCACCTCGGCCCAACAAACTGGAGACCTACATGGCCGGCCATACAAGGCCTCAAACGGTGCCATACCGATACTGGATTGAAAACTGTTGTTGTAGGCAAACTCCACTAAGGGCAAGTGCCTCTCCCACGATCCACTAAAGTCAAGAACACAACCTCGAAGCATATGCTCAAGGATCTGAATAGTACGCTCGGACTACCCGTCAGTCTGAGGATGATAAGCCGTGCTAAAGGTCAATCTAGTGCCCAAGATACTCTGCAAACTCTGCCATAACCTAGCAGTGAAACGTGGATCTCTATCTGAGACGATCGACACTAGGACCCCGTGCAACCTCACTATGTCCCGAATATACAAGTCGGCAAGATGATCTACCGAATCTCTCACGCGCATAGGAATGAAGTGCGCCGACTTAGTCAACCGGTCTACAACCACCCAAATAGCATCACTACCCTGCTGAGTCCTCGGAAGACCTACAATGAAGTCCATAGTGACATGCTCCCACTTCCACTCAGCAATAGGCAAGGGTTGCAACAAACCCGCTGGCCTCTGATGTTCGGCCTTCACTTGCTGACAAGTAAGGCACTTAGACACAAAAGTTGCCACATCTCTCTTCATACCCCCCCACCAAAATCGGCGACCCAGATCACGATACATCTTGGTGCCTCTCGGATGCACCGCAAGGCGTGAATGGTGAAACTCTCGGAGTACCTCCTCTCGGAAAGACTCCGGCACAAACAGATGGTCTCGGTATCTCACACTCAGGTCGGGATACACGGTTAGACCCTTCTCAGCCTTTCCACTGGAAATCTTCCCTCGGAGGGATTCTACCTCAAGGTCACCTCTCTGTGCCTCCAACACTCGACTCACAAGTGTAGGCTGCGCAACTACAGAACACAAAGCCGCAGCCTCAATAGATTCACCCAAAAGGAAATCAAATTCACCAAGTACACCCAACATCTCCCACTTCCGGATGGCTATACAAGCTACATCACTAATGGATTTTCTATTAAGGGCATCGACCACAACATTAGCCTTTCCCGGGTGATAGTGCAACTCGAAATCGTAATCCTTGATAAACTCCATCCATCTTCTTTGCCTCAAATTCAAGTCTCTCTGTGTAAACAGATACTTCAAACTCTTATGATCCGAGAATACCTCGAATCTCTCACCATAAAGATAGTGCCTCCTAATCTTCAAGGCAAAATCACAGCTGCTAACTCTAGGTCATGTGTAGGGTAATTCTTCTCGTGTATTTTCAACTGACGTGAGCCATAGGCTACCACTTTCCCCTCTTGCATCAACACACAACGCAAACCCTCTCGTGAGGCATCACAATAAACCGTATAACCCAAACCCCTCTCCAGTATAATTAGGACTGGAGCGATGGTAAGTCTAACTTTCAACTCTTGGAACGACTTTTCACAAGTCTCACTCCACACAAACTTGACCCTGTGTAGGGTAATTCTTCTCGTGTATTTTCAACTGACGTGAGCCATAGGCTACCACTTTCCCCTCTTGCATCAACACACAACCCAAACCCTCTCGTGAGGCATCACAATAAACCGTATAACCCAAACCCCTCTCCGGTATAATCAGGACTGGAGCGATGGTAAGTCTAACTTTCAACTCTTGGAACGACTTTTCACAAGTCTCACTCCACACAAACTTGACCCTTTCTGCGTCAATCTAGTCAACGGCGAAGCTAGCCTGGAGAAATCCTTCACAAATCGGCGATAGTACCCAGCTAATCCCAGAAAACTGCGGATCTCAAAAATACTCTTAGGCTATACCCAATCTTGCACTGCCTCTATCTTGGATGTATCAACAGTCACCCCTTCCCTGGAGACTACATGGCCTAAGAACTTGACCTCTCTTAGCCAGAACTCACACTTCCCAAACTTAGCGTACAACTTATGGGCTCTTAGCAGCTCAAGCACTACTCTCAGGTGTTCCTTGTACTCCTCCTCCGAAGGTGAATGAATCAGAATGTCGTCCACGAAGACGACCACAAAGCGATCTAGGAATTCCCAGAATATTCGGTTCATCAAATCCATAAACACTGTCGGTGCATTGGTGAGCCCAAAAGGCATCACCAGAAACTCATAGTGGCCATACCGCATACAGAATGTCGTCTTTGGGATATCCTAATCCCTGACCCTCAACTGGTGGTAACCCGATCTCAAGTCTATCTTAGAGAAACAACGAGACCCCTTCAACTGGTTAAACAAATCATCTATACAAGGCATAGGGTATTTATTCTTAACCGTAGCCCGATTCAACTTCCGGTAATCGATGCAAAGTCTCAAGGCACCATCTTTCTTTTTAGCAAAAAGGGCCAGTGCTCCCCATGGCGAAACACTAGGGCGGATAAAACCCTTATCTAGCAACTCCTGGAGTTGAATCTTCAACTTGCTCAACTCAGCTGGGGAAAAATGGTAAGGTGCCATAGAAATCGGTGCCGTGCCAGGCACTAAGTCAATAAAGAACACGATCTCTCGATGGGGTGGTAAACTAACAGGTCCTCGGGAAAAACATCTGAATACTCGCAAACCACTCTCAGTAACTTAATCTGGGTCTCATCACACTCACTACTCATAAAGCTAGCGAGAAGACCACTAAGCTCACTCTGTCCTCGCGGATCATACATCGGTGGCAACACACTACCAACCTGATCCCCCAAGAAATGGAAACAATCCCCGCTCAAGGTACAAACAGTGACCCTCTGGCGGTAACAATCAATAATAGCCTAGTATGACGATAACCAGTCCATACCCAAAATTACATCAAAACCAGACATAGCCATAACTACAAAAGAGAATGGAAGACGGCGGCTGGCGACCTCTATGTCACAACCTCTACATCCTTGTTTCAAAATCAATTCGCCCCCAACAGGCGATACAACACAAATAGGAGATGTTAACTGTGCCAACTCCAACCCCAAAACAAATGCAAATGCAGCAGATATAAAGCAATGGGATGCACCCGTATCAATCAACACATTGGCAACCGAGTTACAAAACAAAAAGGTACCTCTCACAACAGATGGAGACGGTGTAAGATTCTGCGCGGTAACAGCATACACGCACCCAGTAGGTCTCTAGTCAACTTGCTCACCTCTCGGAGCAAAAGACTGCTGCACAGACTGAGACAATGAAGCCCCCTAATTGGCCCTCGAGGCCTGAATAGACTCTGCTGGCTGCGAACTCTGCGTCTGTCTAGAACCAGACGCACCGGGTGTACCACCCAACTGTGGGCAAAACCTCTTTAGGTGCCCCGCCTGGCCACACTGGTAATAAGAGGACGACTGGCCTCTGCCCTGACTCTAGCTCTGAGGTCGAGTCGAAGATGAAGCTGCTCCCTGACCTCCTCCCCTCTGCGGGCAAGCTGGAGACTTGTGGCCCAGCTGACCACATTTGAAACAGGTAAAGTCTCCTTGGCTGCCTCTCCCAGAACCTGAACTCGGCACTGGAAAGGTAGATCTCACCAAAGCACTCTGGGACTGCTAAGGGTTCGAACCCCTTTGCCTCCTACCATCCCCCTGGCCATCTTGACTCCTCTTGGAGCCCTTCATCCTTTCCTCCTCCTCCTGCATCATAGTCTCCATTTGGGTCGCGGCATCCACAAGACGCCCATACTCCCGGGTCATGGATCCCCCGACTCTAGTCTTAAGCCCGTGCTTCAGCTTCTTCTCGAACTCAAGACAACGGCGTTCCTCAGATGCCACAAGCTCAGGAGCAAACCTAGATAGGCTAGTAAATGCGGCCTTAAACTCGGCCACTGGCATACTCAGCTACTTGAGCTAACAAAACTGATCCCTCAACTTCTCCCTGACAGCTGGAGACAGAAACTTCTCCTGGAAAGCATCTACAAAGGCCTTCCACGTGCCACCAATACGGCCCCTCATGAACTTCCACCGCTGACTCGCATCTCCTTTCAGTTGGAAAGACGCCAAGGTCACCTTCAATGCCCCGTCTTCGATGACAAGCATCTCAAACGTCTTAGTCATCTGCTCTAGCCACTCATCAGCCTTAAGTGGCTCTTTCGGATCACCCACAAACTCGTCTGGGTTGGACCGGAAGAACTCCCTCTTCAGAAAAGAAGGCCCTGCATCAATAACCTGGGCCTGGGCCTGATTCTTAGCCCTAAGAATGCCCATGGACTCCCTCAATGCTCCTGCTATCTCGCGGGCTAAGGCACCCATGGCCTGCTGTCCTACTGGCTCCGCCACATTGGCCTGACCAACACCCTCCTGCTGGTCTAGAATCTCATCCGGTATAGGCATCTCCTGCCTACCATGCCTACCTCCACGTCCACGTCCTCGACCTAACATCCTAATAAAGGTAACGAAGAACATTAGCACATTCACAAATGTGCCAAAACTATAACACTCGCGTCTTAAAGCAATGCACAACGGTAATTCACTCCACGCAAGCACATAATCACATAAGCACTTATGAATTTCATTTCTGGATAATGATAGTCCCAAGGCGTTACTACAGTTCTGGTTAGAAACAACATTGATCAAGTGCGTTTCCAACAAGACTCACAGAAACCCAAGGATCCAATCAACATCCTAGAAACTAAATCCCATACCCATATAACCACATAAACATGTTATCACATAAGCACATAACACTACATCTAAGTCTTTAACAAGCGAGACAAACCCATTGCGATACTAATCACTTCCCACGTACCCAAAGTATTCAAACCCGGTACGCTCTGATACCAAGTTATAACGCCCTCAAAATAAACACATAAATCATACATTCTTGACATGCTTAAACATAAGAGACTAAAGCATAATTTCATTCATCAGAGTGTTCATTACAAAAGTATTACATGTTCACATCAAAAGTAAGTGCCCTATGGGCTTACAACTTTCCAAGCCAGCACTTGGGTACAAAAAGAAGAGTACTAACTCAAAGCACAAAATAAGCCCTAGGCTTGATTTACATGTAATACACAAAATAATCACAAAAAAAGATAGGCCTTCAATTCATCAACCTCCCAAGCTAAGACCTTGGAGGCGGCATATCACCTGCACCTGAAAATAATGTCCCATATAGGGTGAGCCAACGCCCAGTAGAGATATGCTAAACATAATATGAACAATAACTAAAACATTAGCATTTGATAAATGTTTAACTGATAAAACCAATATACAGTACAATCCAGTTCCAAAATCCTTTACTTATCCAATTCTCAACTTATAGACACGGCTCAGAACCTGGCCAAACAACTTAAATGAGATTACATCTCATACCAATAATACTTCAAATTGCCATTTTACGGAAATTGCGTTCGCGGGATTCGGCACCCATGTATAATTATTTCTAGTTGCCATTTTACGAAAATTCCGTCCGCGGGACCCGGCACCCATGTATTAATATTTTTGAATTGCCATTCTACGAAAATTTCATCCGCGGGATTCGGCACCCATGTATAATATTCTTGAATTGCCATTTTACGGAGATTTCATCCGCGGGATTTGGCACCCATGTATAATATTTATCATATAAAATGACCAACCAATACACATATTCGCTGTATTAACCCAACCATCATCCTCAATGACATGCTCAAATTGATTAGTTTTAATTCACCTAATCATCATGCAGTGTCTACAACAATCAAGACTATCCTCCACCGACAGACCAAAGCAGTTATTTCTAAACAGATAATAAATGCACCAACAGATATATTATCAATAATTCTCAAAGGTGTGTGATTATTAAATCCAACACCACCATTCTACTACATAATGAGCCAATTTCATTATTCCCAACTCAATTTCATATTTCCATAACATTCCCAAATTAATTATATAAATTAATTCATACAACAATTTAAGGCTTTCTCCCCATTTTTCTCTACAATGACCCAAAGGTCCCATATATCATCAACAACATCAATAACATCATTTTAAGACCCAAGATATACATTTATGAGTCAAAATACCCAAACCCCTCTTTATTCATTTTGAAACCCTAACACCCAAGATTACCCAATTTCAACTTTTTATCAAAATGACCAATAGTTTATGTTAAAGACCATAAAAATAAGTAGTTATCCCTACCTCAAATTCGGAGCTCAAAGGAGAGGACGAAGAAAACTCGAAGTGCTCCAAACACCAAACTTTTCGGATCAAAATAAAGAGCAAGACAAACCCCACACTTTTTACAAAGGCCCAAAGGTAGGAGATCACTAGAGGTAGATGATTTTCTAGAGAGAAGATGAAGTTTTAGAGTGAGGTGCTTTCCAATGGTGGTTTTGAAAAGTAAGAGAGAGAAAGAATGTTGAAAAGTGATCCAAAAGGTGAAATCTCGAACTGTTATAAAAGTCGCCCAGCTCGAGCGTAGAAACCCCCGCTTGAGCATCAGACACAGACTCACGCTCGAGCGTCAAAATGCCCGCTCGAGCGTCAGATGCACACTCTTAGAAGTTTTGCAGGCGATGGTCCCCGCTCGAGCGTCAAACTCCCCGCTTGAGCAGAGGAACAAAATCAAAGGGGCACGCTCGAGCGTCAAAACTCCCGCTCGAGCGTCCGAAGACCTGTAGAGAAAAATACTGGGAGATGGAAAATCATGCTCGAGCGTCAAAACTCCCGCTCGAGTGGAGAAGCAAAATCAAAGGGCCCGCTCGAGCATCAAAACGCCTGCTCCAGCGTGACGGCCAAATTCTGGGCATGAACTCTAGGTTTCCAAACACAACCAACCTGTGACAAACCTGCCCAATGCATCCTATAACTCAAATGCAAAGTATTGAAGGACGAAAACAAGATATATATAATATCCAACACAACGGAACCTAAGTCCGGATACAATAATCAATGGAGGGAAAATCGGGATCGCTATAGTTTTACTAGTGAAACAGGTGATTTATTGATTTGTGTTTTTATTATAACTTTTGAAAGAGTTTTAAATATTCTAATTATTGAATTGTAAAATCAAAGTGATCATTGAATTAGATCACAAAATGAACCCATCAAGGCCAAACATACTCTTAAGTTGAGATGGCTAATTTGAGTTAATTTAAACTTTTCTAAAGAATGTGGTTAGATTATCAATTTCAATATGTTTGGTTTTATTTTCAGATTCTTTTCATTGTGATTTTATGTTTGGTTTTATTTTCATAAATTAGTTTTTTTTCCTAAGAAACTATAAAAAAAAAAAAAAATTGGGAGAAAAAATAAAAAATATCCTTATTATTTTTATATAATTTTATCTTTTAGGTCATACACTACAATAAAATTGATTTTTTACCAAACCACATGGACGACCTACAAGACACTGATAGTGGGTTCTCATCATAAGTAACATAGAAGAAACAGAGGGAGAAAAAAGACAGTGAATTGGTTGGAAGGGGAAAGGCTTCTTCAAACCCTTGTTCTTCAAAGTTTTACTATCAATTGAATCGGTGGAGATTGAGAGGCAAACACGGTAGTCCCGAAGCCCTTTGGAGGTTCTTCAAAGCCATACGCTGTGTTGACCTACACAAAACAGAGAGAGGATCTTGCTGTGAGAGGCAAATGGTACTCTCATCTTTTCGGCGACAAGACTAATTCAACGGTAAGGCACTCATCTCATCTCTTCTCTCTTCTCTTCCTTGTTCCTAAAACCCTTGTTTCGGCTCTCTCTCGCTCTCACTCTCACTCTCACATTCGGTGTAGTTGGCGGTGTGATTGAAGTGGCTGTGGGTAATTTCACTCTACCTAAAACCCTAATCCAACAAAGAAAGAGAAAAGAATTTGAAGAACAATCAGAAAATCTGAAGGTATTCCTCTCTCAATTGATTATTTTTGAAACCCTCCCTCTCCTGAAACCCTATTTTCTCTCTCTGAAATCGTCCCTCTTGTAAAATCCTCTTCTCTCTAATTTTCTCTCTCTTTTCTCTGTGTAGGGTTCTCTCAGAATTCTGATTCCAATCTTTCTTGGCTCTTACATATTTGGTATTTTTACATTTGAAATGAGGCTTGCTAAAATTTTATTTTATTTTGTTTTTTTATATATTTCAGTTGACAAGTAATGAAATAATCGATGAATATTCTCAGGCATTGGACTTTTTACATTGATTAGTGTAGTATTTTGGAGCCATACTTTTGCTTCTAGGGTGTAAAAAAAGTCATATTGTTTTGGCATTAGATTTATAGATCTAATTATGTTCTTTGAATTTTGATGATGTTTGTAAAAATGCATTAAATTGTTAGCAATTTAAACAAAATTATTTTGGAACTATATTTTCATTGTGAAAACTCGTGATTGATTTAATTCATTCGCGCCGCTGTTTGTTTTCGATGAAAATAGTAACAGAAACAAAAAACCAAAATTTGAAATTTTTTTCAGTCCTCGTCCTGTCATGATAATGCAATTATTTTGGTTGAATTAAGGCGAAAGCTATATTCTTGTATTACATTTTCGTTTCATTACAAATGTATTATCGTTAATTTTTTTTTCTTATTGTTGCGAACTTGAATGAATTTAATTCAATTCTAAATGGTGACACTGAATTTTGTTCTGTTTTGTGATCTGTGTTGGTTGAGAAAAATTAAACATATCTGAAAAATGTTACACAGCACTCTGATTGTGGATTTTTGAGCTTTCCCATTGGGTTGAAGTTATGCTGGTTGATTATGTGTGTTCTCTCTTACTTACTGTCATGGAATTCAATGTGCCATCTGTACTTTGGGAATGGTAGTTGCTCTTGGTCGTCTTTAGCATGCAAATGGAGTTAAACTCTTTGTTCTTGATGCTCATTATCTCATATAATTTTTGGATTTCATTGGAACCTATCATATGGTATAAAACGTAGTTACAATTCCCGTAAAAGTATAAAACTTGGTTCCAAAATGGTATCTTTATGCCAGGTAGAATTGTAGTGGCAGTAATTGTGAGAGGGGTTGAAGGTTTCATATCTTATTGACTGTTGTGGTTATCTTAGTGTTTGTAAATGATTATGAGTTGCCGAAGGTAGGGTGAGGTGGTTTACTTTGAAGAAGTGATATTGTAATACTGAAGTTCATTTGTGGTGTTGGGTTAGGGTAGTGCCTAAATGGTGGTGGTAATGATGGCTATTGTTGTGGCAATACATTGTGGTTCTTGAGATGAAGGCATCAACAATGACCACTTTTCACAGTCTAATTTACTACAAAAATATTGGAAATTCTATAAATATATATATATATATATTTCTAAAACATTTATATGATATTGACACAAATTTTTAATATTGTTTTTGAATCACTAACATTACTCAATTTATTAGAATCATTTTTGCCTCTTTCCATAGAAAATTTATATGAGCATTTTTATGTTGTAATTCACGATCTTTTCTTGAATTTCTAAATTCTAGGGTATATTTGGTTTCTATTTTAGTCAACCAACAATTCACCCCTCAAGAAATCCAATTTCTTTTTCATCAAAAATTGAGTGTATATATATATATATATATATATTTATCAGTATGTGTACTTTTCTGCATAATATGAAGTGTATTGAGTGAGAGTTGTTTGAATCAGTGAGAGAAAAGTTGAAAGGTAAATTGGGATTTTTAGGATAGCGAGTGTGATTTTTTTTTTAGTAGTTTGTAAAGCTTTATATATCTATGTATATATAAAGATATAATCAATTGTAATACAATGTGAGAATATTGATTTAGCAAAGAGGATCTGTATATATATATTTATTTATAAATCAAAACAAACAAATAACAAACGATTTTACTATTAAAAAAAAAAAAAAATTGGAAGGCGAAGCAACAAATTAGTTTTTATTTTGAGGCTTGTTTTCATTATGTTGCATTATTCTTGTTGAATGTTTGCTTTTGTGTTGTTTTTTTTAATTTTGTCTATGAATATGTGTCCTGTTATTCACATCAAAAGAATTCAGGCCTTATTTATCCCACAAAAATGAACATTAGTGTTTTTATCATAATATTCAGATGTACTAAATTTCAAAAATGAATATTAGAGTCTTTTTGTGTTCCTATGAATTTTGATGGGTCTATGAGAAACTTCAACAACTCAAAGGACCATAAGCATTCTAAGAGCTCCTCCGAGAAAATCGTCAAGAGCACTTCCTCTGGTGAGAAACAAACAATACCCATTTTGATTCTTGGCCCCTAGTATGCAATACTCATTGAGTTTTCATCTGGGTAACTGATAAATTTTGATATAGGGACTTAGGAGGATATGATTTATTTTTATCAGTTATTACCAGTACAGGTAGATTTATTTCTTCAAACCCTTGTTCTTCAAAGTTTTACTATCAATTGAATCGGTGGAGATTGAGAGGCAAACACGGTAGTCCCGAAGCCCTTTGGAGGTTCTTCAAAGCCATACGCTGTGTTGACCTACACAAAACAGAGAGAGGATCTTGCTGTGAGAGGCAAATGGTACTCTCATCTTTTCGGCGGCAAGACTAATTCAACGGTAAGTCACTCATCTCATCTCTTCTCTCTTCTCTTCCTTGTTCCTAAAACCCTTGTTTCGGCTCTCTCTCGCTCTCACTCCCACTCTCACTCTCACTCTCACATTCGGTGTAGTTGGCAGTGTGATTGAAGTGGCTGTGGGTAATTTTACTCTACCTAAAACCCTAATCCAACAAAGAAAGAGAAAAGAATTTGAAGAACAATCAGAAAATCTGAAGGTATTCCTCTCTCAATTGATTATTTTTGAAACCCTCCCTCTCCTGAAACCCTATTTTCTCTCTCTGAAATCGTCCCTCTTGTAAAATCCTTTTCTCTCTAATTTTCTCTCTTTTTTCTCTGTGTAGGGTTCTCTCAGAATTCTGATTCCAATCTTTCTTGGCTCTTACAGATTTGGTATTTTTACATTTGAAATGAGGCTTGCTAAAATTTTATTTTATTTTGTTTTTTTATATATTTTAGTTGACAAGTAATGAAATAATCGATGAATATTATCAGGCATTGGTCTTTTTACATTAATTAGTGTAGTATTTTGGAGCCATACTTTTGCTTCTAGGGTGTAAAAAAAGTCATATTGTTTTGGCGTTAGATTTATAGATCTAATTATGTTCTTTGAATTTTGATGATGTTTGTAAAAATGCATTAAATTGTTAGCAATTTAAACAAAATTATTTTGGAACTATATTTTCATTGTGAAAACTCGTGATTGATTTAATTCATTCGCGCCGCTGTTTGTTTTCGATGAAAATAGTAACAGAAGCAAAAAACCAAAATTTGAAATTTTTTTCAGTCTTCGTCCTGTCATGATAATGCAATTATTTTGGTTGAATTAAGGCGAAAGCTATATTCTTGTATTACATTTTTGTTTCATTACAAATGTATTGTCGTTAATTTTTTTTTCTTATTGTTGCGAACTTGAATGAATTTAATTCAATTCTAAATGGCGACACTGAATTTTGTTCTGTTTTGTGATCTGTGTTGGTTGAGAAAAATTAAACATATCTGAAAAATGTTACACAACACTCTGATTGTGGATTTTTGAGCTTTCCCATTAGGTTGAAGTTATGCTGGTTGATTATGTGTGTTCTCTCTTACTTACTGTCATGGAATTCAATGTGCCATCTGTACTTTGGGAATGGTAGTTGCTCTTTGACATAAATTTTTAATATTGTTTTTGAATCACTAACATTACTCAATTTATTAGAATCATTTTTGCCTCTTTCCATAGAAAAATTATATGAGCAGTTTTATGTTGTAATTCGCGATCTTTTCTTTAATTTCTAAATTCTAGGGTATATTTGGTTTCTATTTTAGTAAACCAACACTTCACCCCTCAAGAAATCCAGTTTCTTTTTCATAAAAAATTGAGTGTATTTATTTATTTATCAGTATGTGTACTTTTCTGCATAATATGAAGTGTATTGAGTGAGAATTGTTTGAATCAGTGAGAGAAAAGTTGAAAGGTAAATTGGGATTTTTAGGATAGCAAGTGTGATTTTATTTTATTTCTTAGTAGTTTGTAAAGGTTTATATATCTATGTATATATAAAGATATAATCAATTGTAATACAATGTGAGAGAATATTGATTCAGCAAAGAGGATCTATATATATATATATATAAACAAACAAATAACAAATGATTTTACTATTAAAAAAAAATTTGGAAGGGGAAGCAACAAATTAGTTTTTATTTTGAGGCTTGTTTTCATTATGTTGCATTATTCTTGTTGAATGTTTGCTTTTGTGTTGTTTTTTTTTTTATTTTGTCTATGAATATGTGTCCTGTTATTCACGTCAAAAGAATTTAGACCTTATTTATCACACAAAAATGAACATTTGTGTTTTTATCATAATATTCAGATGTACTAAATTTCAAAAATGAATATTAGAGTCTTTTTGTGTTCCTATGAATTTTGATGGGCCTACGAGAAGCTTCAACAACTCAAAGGACCATAAGCATTCTAAGAGCTCCTCCGAGAAGCTCATCAAGAGCACTTCCTCTGGTGAGAAACATACAATACCCATTTTGATTCTTGGTCCCTAGTATGCAATTGTAACGCCCTAAAAAAAAATACATAAAACCCATCACTTTTGACATGCATTGATATAAAAGAAACTAACCATTTCTATTCATCAGAGTAAATTGTACAATGGTATTACATGTTAACAACAAAAGCAGATGCCCTATGGGCTTACAGCTTTCCAAGCCAACACTTGGTTACACAAAAGAAGAGTACTAACTCTATACAAAATAAGCCCTTGGCTTGATACACATGTAATACATACAAAATAAACAAAGAAAAGAGTCTTCAACTCTCATCATCACCCAAACTATGTCTTTGGAGGTGGCATGCTACCTGTACCTGAAAATAATGTCCCATATAGGGTGAGCCAACACCCAGTAGAGATATGCTAAACACAGTATGAGCAATAACTAAGACATTAGCAATTGATAAATGTTCAATTTCCATAAATCAATTCATAACCCATTCCCATTTTATAATCACTGTGGCCATGTTTCATTCCACTTTCCATTTCTTAACAGTTTCACAATTTATATCAACGGCTCAGAACCTGGCCAACCATTTGTGAGACAGTGACTCATATTAAACATTTCCCATTTTACAATTGATAAACATACTAGTTGTATCAACATCTCAACAGATAAGCATACAAGCTGTGTCCACATTTCAACAGATAAGCATATTAGCTATATCAACACTTCCAAAGATAAGCATATGAGCTGTATCAACACTTCCATACATAAGCATATGAGCTGTATCAATACTTTATCTGACAAGCATATGAGCTGTATCAGTGGAGTCCATCCCCTATCTCCTCCCAAACAACATTCGGTTTAGAGGTTCATCCCCTATCTTCCCCTAAACCGTGGAGTACATTCCCTATCTCCTCCCACACACACAACATATATCCACATAGGTCATATACACAATCAATCAATACATAACATTAATGTATTCTATCAACCGTCATACTCTATGACATACCCAATTGATTAGTTTCAATTTGCCTAATCATCATGCATTGTCTACAACAATCACGACTACCCTCCACAGGTAGCCCAAAGCAAATATATCTAAGCAGATAATAAATGCATTAACAGATAAAATATCAACGTTTTCAAAAGTGAGCGATTAACCAATCCAACTCCACTGTTCTACCATGTAATGAGTCAATTTCTTTATTTCCAACTCAATTCCAAATACCAACACTTTTCCCAAATTAATTACACTAATTAATTTATACAACAAATTAGGGTTCTTACCCCTTTTTTCCAATATTGACCCCATGGTCCATATATCAACAACCGACATAAATAACCTCATTTTGAAACCCAAAATACACATTTTAGAATCAAAATAACAAAACCCTCTCTTAGCATTTTGAAACCCTAAGTCCCAAAATTACCCAACTTCAACACTTTATCAAAATCACCAAAAATCTATGTCAAAGACCATAAGGGTGAGTAGGAATCCCTACCTCAAATTCGGAGCCCAAGAGAAGAAGATGAAGAAAACCAAAATGCTCCAAACTCCAAGATCCACGGATCAAAATGAAGCCCTCGACGATCAACACAACTTTTACAAAGGGCAAAGGGAAGGAAAGCACTCTAACTAGATCAAACCCTAGAGAGAAGGGAGTTTCTAGAGAGAGAGGCTCTCAAAATACCTTTTTAGAAAGTAAGAGAGAGAGAGAAAGTGTACAAAGTGATTCAAAAGTGCCCAGCTGCCCTCTATTATACGACATTCCCGCTCGAGCGGAAAACACAAAGCTCGAGCGTCAAGCACAAAAATCTGGACACGCTCGAGCGCAATAAAGCCCGCTCGAGCGCCAAGACACAGGAATAAAGTACACCCGCTCGAGCGAGAAAACCAGTTCGCTTGAGCGTAGATTCCCTCTTCCCAGAACTTACCCCAAAATAGCGCTACCCGCTTGAGCGCAAGAAACCCGCTCGAGCGTAGAAAACACATCTGCAGAAGTTTTGCAGGGACACGAAATACTGGGAGTGTGCAATCTCCGCTCGAGCATCAGAACACCCGCTCAAGCGGTAAACTAGAAACCAAACTTCGCTCGAGCGCAGAATGACCCGCTCGAGCGAAATAGCGCTACCCGCTTGAGCGCAAGAAACCCGCTCGAGCGTAGAAAACACATCTGCAGAAGTTTTGCAGGGACACGAAATACTGGGAGTGTGCAATCTCCGCTCGAGCATCAGAACACCCGCTCAAGCGGTAAACTAGAAACCAAACTCTGCTCGAGCGCAGAATGACCCGCTCGAGCGTAACACCAAAAACCTGGGCAACAAGGATTTAGACCAAGGCTTAACCCACCTGTTCAACACAAGCCTAACACATCCTAAAACTCAAACAAATGGATTTAAAGGATAGCAACAAGATAGATACAACTACCAACTCCACGGAACCGAGTCCGAAATACAACAGAATAGTAAAGGGACAATTGGGATCGCTATAGCAATACTTATTGAGTTTTCATCTGGGTAATTGATAAATTTTGATATGGGGACTTGGGAGGATATGATTTATTTTTACCAGTTATTACCAGTACATGTAAATTTGGCTCTCTCTCTCTCTCTCTCTCTCTCCTAATTTTAAGTTTTTTTCCCCCTCATCATCGTCAATTGAAATGTTGGAACTTGATTCTTTTGTATTTTTGCTTAAACACACTTCTTGAATTGGAAAAGAAGAAATCTTTAATTGTTATTCTAGTCCATGCTTCTAAAGGTAATTATATGCCACTTCTTGGTAATTTTAGCTCAATAGTTTGTTGTTGTTCTCTGTTCTGTTCGGCTGTTCTGGTGTATCTGCAGTATATGTTGTTCTGTTCTGCTAATCTGGTGTATCTGTGCTAGTGCTATTTGTTTCTGGTGCATTTGATAATTAGGTGTCTCTGTGCTGTTTGTAGGTTTTTAATGGTTTGATTTAATTCAAGTTTAAAATTTAAAAATTGTTTTTGAAAGTCCAAAACCAAATAAATTTTGAATTTCATATTTATAAAAACTATTTTCAAATTATACAACCAAACAAAATTTCAAATTGTACACTCCTTGGTCAAATATCTAATTATAAAATTCATTTGAAAATCCAAACCAAATAGACCATGTATTTACTAGCGTATGCCCGTGCCTGAAGGCACGGTGTAAATAATGTTAGGATTAGAAAAAATTAATTTTATTTTTTAATTAGATAAATTCACAGAACTCTTCACGAAAACTCACTTTTACTTATATAATATATAGCTAGTTAGACAGATGTGCCTCGTCAAAAGTGTAATTAACTTTTTTTTAAAAAACGGATAGAGAGAGATTCTCTCTCTCTAGGACCCCTATATCACATTGACATACACATTTCCAGAGACATGGTTTTCATTTTTCTTCTTCTTTCTCTCCTCTAGGATCCCCAAATTCCTCATACATATACACACACATTTACAGATATACATATATATATATATATATATATATATAGATACAGATCAATCACAATTTGTATCATTATCAAAAACCCATACTTTCTCTCTCTGTGCGAAAATAGCTTCAGTGATACACACACATTTGTTTTTTTGATCTCTCATTTTTAACACCATGTGAGAGTGTAACTTAACTGGTTTATCGAGACGTAAGTAGCCAAATCTTTTGAAATGGCATATAGTTGTTCTGTAGCATGTCTAAAATACCTGTTTCTTGTCTCCCCGAATTTCCAATATTCAGGTTCATAGTACCTCACTCCCCTATTCCACAGAGTGCACAAATAAGACATCTAAAAGCTTAACAGTTTCTCAACATCTAGTTAACAACAAGAATTTTAGGACAAAATTCCACTTACTTCTGAGCAAGGACAGGACCAGATTTCATACATCCGATATACACCCGTGGCTTTTTCCTGTATCTTGCCAAAGTTTCTCCTAGTGTTGCTACAAAATTTACAACATCTTACCCAATGCAACAAAATAAATAAATAATTTGTAGAGTTACAAACATATATAATTTCATTTTCAAGTAAATCATATCAGTCGTAGATTTGAATTTAGAGGTTCATATGAACATGGGCATCTGAAGTTTCTACCCCGATTGGGAATTTAAAAGTTGTAACACATTGAGTGTCTTGCATCTATGTATTGGATTTTAGACCTTCATGTATGCATTTTATTTATATATCAAGTACTAAAAACAAATTTCTTACCTATATTTACATGAACATCATCATCAACTTTCACATAAAAATCTGCATCCCATGAAGCAACAGCAGTAGCAAAATATGACTTTGTCTTCGTAGACAGTTCAAGGTAGCCCTCAACATGATCCTGCTCACATTATAGTAACATAATGTAAATAACGAAAGGATTTTTAAAGTGACCATAGTGTATAGCAGAACAGCCAATAGTAAACGTAGAAGAGAGTTAGAAGAGAGGAAGTATTACCAGCCTAAATAAATCTCCATGTTTTTTGTCCTCTGCTTCAATGGCTCTGTCCAGTATACCTCTAACCGTGTGACTGGTAATGCAGAAACAGCGGATTATGTCATTTAGTATGTCTAAAACTGTACTCTATGATTGTTAATCTACAAGGACAATACAATACGATTAATTTCCAAATGTGTGATGTATATTCATTGGATTTGAAGAGATAGTGTTCAGTGAATAAAGTAAGATTACAGTATCATGATTGTCAAGTTATATTTGCAATTTTAAACTAAACTGGGAAAAAAATTACAGATAAAAACTTTTTATCTTCATCAAATGGCTCACTAAGGTGCATTAAGGACTATTTTATACATACAATTTACAACTAAGGAACACAGACTGAGTAGGGACCACTCGGATACTAGAATCTAGGAGTAATAAATTGACAGATATAAATACTTCGGGAGTGACAACCTTGAAGGATCTGTCTGATTCATTACAAATCTTTAAATGCAGGTTTTGGAGTTGGGGATGAATTTTCGTACTGCAGATGATATGAGTGCAATACTTGCTGGAAGAGAATGGGTTGCGGAATGTGGGTGAAGTTGCACCTGTCAGGCATGCCTTTTGAAAGGAAGGTAACAACTAGTATATTCTTATTTTTAGACTAGACTATGTATGCATGCTATATGTTGTCATTTGTATTATATGTTCATAGCCTATAATGAATTTGAATATTATATGAACGTTGAAAACTGTATTAAGATATCTGTTAGACTTGTGGTTAACAAATTAGAATAATATAGTAGTCTTTATGCATAATGGAACTCCTTATCTTCCATGAGCAAACTAATACCACAGTGCACTCTTGCTTGTAATCTATACCTCAAATTAAGAGAATTCTTAAATCGGGCCACTAGTTGGTATTTGGTCACCATTGGGTAGGATAAAGAATATGGGTCTACACCAACCCACAGATTGTGGCCTATAGATCCACCACCACTGCATCTTGTTGATATGGAGCAGTCCTGGTTGGAAGAAACAAGTAAAATGAGAGAGAGACTCTTACCCTCTAGTGTAAAGTGGAGCAGTCCCGCTGATATGAAGTTTATTAAACCTTACCCTCTAGTGTTATTGCAACAACAAACAACAAAACTAAAAGGCTTCTTTTAATAGTTGTTTTGAAGGATTCAAGTGAAGAAAATGTTTAGGTTGTCTCTCCTTTTATAATTGTTTGGAGAGTCAAAGTTTTATTTTAACGATGCATATAAACTACGCCAGATGTACAAATCTCATGTTGGCTTTTTGCCAAAGAAGGAAATTGTAAAGGTTGAGAAAGGAAGACAATAACTAGACTATGATTTTGTGTTCACTGGCTGCCCAACTACATAATGACAGCAACCTGTATTCAGTTAGTATTAGAGAGTAGTATAGTATAGTGTAACTTACCCTAAAACTTTTCTCCATAGTCACAAATCCATACCCACCATAGCTACCCATCTGCCCTACAGCAAGCATTCCAGGTGATGAAGATGAAGATGGTGATGGAACTGCTGCAAAATCACACACACCACCAAACTAAAAAATTAAAAATTAAAAATATCAAAGTACATATATTTTTTTTCCAGGTGTCAAAATTAGCTGGTTAGTTAATTAGTTAGTAGTAAGTTAAATTATTACTAATAAACATTCGATGCTTCACCATAAATTCAAACTTAGAATCTCCCCCAATTTATTTCTTAGAAATTAAGGAGTATAACCACTTGAATGTTTGAAAAAAAAAAATAAATAAAACCCAAGGATCTCAACTACTTGACCTAAACTTAAGTTCTTCATAAACCTATCAATTGATCCACATTAAAAATAGAAAAAACAGCTTAGTCTTTAGCATAATTTGAACGAAGTGACAAATGTAAAGAATGAATATATACATATCGTAAGTACATCTACAAAAGCATTGTGGAGAAATGAACAATGAAAATAGAGAGAGAGAGAGAGAGAGAGAGAGAGAGAGAGAGAGGTTGCCGACTGTTGATGCTTTACCAGGGCTGATGCTAGGGTACTTGTTATAAACAAGATCTTCAGATCTCCAATCTCCTTCTGAAACCTTCTTTCCTTCAACCTTTCCATACTGTCTCAACCTAGCAGATATCCTCTGAATCTGCTCAATGACATTAGCAGTAGCAGTAGAGGATTCAATTTTCCCGACACACCTCACAAATCCCATGTGGATGATTCTCTTCAAGTGGTCCTCTTTGCTATTTGGAGAAATGTAGTGGATGCTAACAAATAATGGGAAAATCACTGGCAATGATTTGAAAGCAGTATAATTTATAGCGATCCTGGTTTTTCCTCTCTTTATTTATTGTATTCTAGACTCGGTTCCATGGATGTGTTGTTGTCTCATTCTCATTTCCATCCTTTACTCTTTGTATTTGAGTCTTGGGTTGTGTTGGGCAGGTTTGAAACAGGTTGGTTGTGCTTTGAAACCAAAAGTTGATGACCAGAATTTGGCCGTCACGCTCGAGCGGGGCTTTTGATGCTCGAGCGGGCCCTTTGTTGTTGCTTCTCCGCTCGAGCGAGCGTTTTGACACTCGAGCGTGAATTTCCATCTCCCAGTATTTTTCTCTGCAGGTCTTCGTACGCTCGAGCGTGAGTTTTGACGCTCGAGCGTGACCTTTTGATTTTGTTCCTCCGCTCGAGCGAGGAGTTTGAAGCTCGAGCGGGGACCATCGCCTGCAAAACTTCTGTGAGTGTGCATCCGACGCTCAAGCGGGCGTTTTGACGCTCGAGCGTGAGTCTGTGTCTGACGCTCGAGCGGGGGTTTCCACGCTCGAGCGGGGAGACATTTATATCAGTCCGAGTTTCACCTTTTTGGATCACTTTTTGATTTTCTTTCTCTCTCTTACTTTTTCAAAACCTCCATTGGAGAGCACCTCACTCTAAAACACCAACTTCTCTCTAGGGTTTGATCTAGTAGGAGTGATCTTCTAACCTTGGGCCTTTGTAAAAAGTGTGGAGCTTGTTGAGGGCTACATTTTGATCCGAAAATATTGGGGTTTGGAGCACTTTGAATTTCTTCACCTTCTTCCTTTGAACTTCGAATTTGAGGTAGGGATAACTACTCATTTATATGATCTTTGACATAAATTTTTAGTCACTTTGATTTAATGTTGAAGTTGGGTGATTTTGGGTGTTAGGGTTTCTAAATGTATAAAGAGGGGTTTCGTTATTTTGACTCATAAATATGTATTTTGGGTCTTAAAGTGATGGTATTGTTGTTGGTTGTTGATATTGGTGCCTTTGGGTCAACGTTGAGAAAGATGGAGGAAAGCCCTAATTTTTGTTATGAATTAATTGATATAATTAATTTGGGAATGTTGTGGAAATACGAAATTAAGGTGGAAATGATGAAATTTGCATAATATGAGATAGAATGGTGGAGTTGGATTTATTAATCGCTCACTTTGAAAATGTTGGATATATACCTGTTGAGGCATTTATTATCTGTTTAGAAATAACTGCTTTGGGCTATCGGTGGAGGATAGTCTTGATTATTGTAGACAATGCATGATGATTAGGTTAACTAAAACTAATCAATTGAATATGTCATCGAATATGACGGTTGGAATAATAC
Organism: Camellia sinensis; assembly: GCF_004153795.1. Lineage (NCBI taxonomy): Eukaryota > Viridiplantae > Streptophyta > Magnoliopsida > Ericales > Theaceae > Camellia > Camellia sinensis. The sequence continues at coordinate 77,597 of NW_021026655.1, forward strand.
ATCAAAATTATGTATTGATTGATTATGTATATGATATGTGTTTATATACATTGTATTGTGTGGGAGGAGATAGGGGATGTACTCCACGGTTTAGGGGAAGATAGGGGATGGACTCCTAAACCGGATATTGTTTAGGAGGAGATAGGGGATGGACTCCATCGATACAGCAAATATGTGTATCTATTGAAGTATTGATACAACAAATCTGTGTATCATATATGAAGTACGGAAGTGTTTTGTTTGAGATTGATACAACAATTATGTGTATTTATTGTGAAGTATGAAGTGTTTAATTTGAGTTGTTATCCCAATTGAAATGGAAGTACTGTTGATATGAGATGTAATCTCATTTAAATTGTTTGGCCAGGTTCTGAGCCATAGTTATGAATTGAGAAATTGGATAAGAAATGGAAAATGGAATGAAACATGGACACATTTGTCATGTAATTGAAATGGGTTATGAATTGATTTATGTGAGTTAAACATTTGTCAAATGCTAATGTTTTAGTTATTGCTCATATTATGTTTAGCATATCTCTACTGGGCGTTGGCTCACCCTATATGGGATATCAGTTTCAGGTACAGGTATTATGCCACCTCCAAGGACGTAGCTTGGAAGGCTTGAGGCTGTTGGACTATTTTTGTTGTTTTTGTTATATTACATGTATATCAAGCCAAGGGCTTATTTTGTGTAGAGTTAGTACTCTCTTTTTCTAAACAAGTGTTGACTTGGAAAGTTGTAAGCCCGTAGGGCATTTACTTTTGTTGTCAACATGTAATACTTTTGGACTAAATACTCTGATGAATAGAAATATGTTTATTTCTCTTATGTTTATGGATGTCGCGAATGCATGATTTATGGGTTTATTTTGAGGGCGTTACAACTTGGTATCAGAGCATACCGGGTTTGAATACTTTGGGTACGTGGGAAGTGATTAGTATCACAATGGGTTTGTCTCGCTTGTTAGAGACTTATATATGATAGTATGTGTCTATTTGATAACATGCTTATGTGACTATGTGGGTATGGAATGTAGTTTCTAGGATGTTGATTGGATCCTTGGGTTTCTAGGAGTCTTGTTGGAAAAGCACTTGATCAATGCTGTTTCTAATCGGAACTCTAGTAACGCCATGGGACTGTCATTATCCGGAAATGAAATTCATAGGTGCTTATGTGATTATGTGCTTACGTGGAATGAATTACAGTTGTCCATGCATTAGGACGCTCTAGACGCGCCCATGGGGCTCACTACAGTTCGGACTCGATTTGTGTCACGGTTCTTAATCTGAACCAAAGAGTCCAAATCCGGCAAATCGTTTTGAGAAACAGATTTTTGAAAAAGTAGTGCCAAAAATGGATGCTTTGCCAGATACAGAGTCGCCACCTAAATATTTTATTTTGGGGAATTTAGGAAACCCTGACTCGGTGCCAAAGGCCACGTGTCCGTCATCACCAAAGTTGCCTCGGCTCGGGAACTTGGGTACGATTGGGGAAGGTCAGCTATGAGCACCCCCTCTCGCCTGATCCGAAAATCGGCCTCTACTAACCGTGATATCTTGTTTTGAAAGCATTATGTGTTCTTATTCCAGTTATTAGCCTAGAATTACTATGTTATGCGTACAACAAACAAGTTATAAACCAAATCGCCTAAATTGGAACAAAACATTTCATGTTTGTTTTGAAAATGGTTTGCTACTCGCAAGTAGGCTAAAATGCAGGTTTTGCCACCCTCAAGTGGGCTTTTAGAAAAGATGGTTTTGCCACTATCTAGTGGGCAGTTTTAATGCGTTATCCTAATTTGAGCAATTCGACCTCCATCCACAGGCATTCAAGCAGTTATATCACATAAGCAGCTAGCCTCATGGTAATCATGCAATTTTGGCAACACTCACACGCATGCGGCATGCTAAAGCATAAGAGCTCACCTAGTACTCCAAGCTAAAACAGAAACCAATTAGTAATCACATGCATGATCCTAGTTCATATTTGAAATGACTAATGCAGCACATGCAAAGATGCAATCTAAACAGGCTCGGCTATCCTAAACATGGCATGTGAAATGCTGCAACTAACAAATACTCAACTTGGAATTGAAATACGAGTGCAGTTAGCATGATGTACCGAGCCTAGTGCATGCAAGACAAATGTGTGAATGCACGCATGCATAACATAAGGTATGCTAATTTAAATATGCCCTAGTCTACCATCATAAGCGGGTAAATAAAAGGGAAGAAAGACGTGGGGTTGGAAGACATACACACACTCACCCACACTTATTACACAATTGCCCTCACTCAGAGGGTCCAAATAAATATTACAGTCCGAATAAATAATACATTAATTATTACAGAATCTCTAATTAATTGACAGAATGAATGCAAAAAGAAAGGTGGCCACAGCCCCCACCTCGGGATGCGCGAATGATGCATGCTCGAACCCGTCTCGCTCGGAAAGTCCGTACCATACCACTGCCGCCTCTGTTTACACTGCCCTGCTTCTCTGAAAATTTCCAAAGTTCTGGGACAGGTCCCCTGAACGCTGTGGAACACCATCGGCTGGAGGAAATGTCCACCGGCCATTGAAAATATCCATCGGCTGCTGATGAAGTAATCGGCCATTCACCAATGGCCGGTCGGCACTCTATACTGCCGGTTGGCCAAAAATCCCTGCAGAATTTGGTTTTTGACAGTAACAAGGATAGACAGTGTATGGCATGGAATTTCAAGCAAGTGTATGCATGGCTACTCTCCCAATCATGTAACGGACTCAAGGGAGTATGGCCCTTGACCCTCGGGCTATCAATTGTGCATTTGATGCATGATAGCCTAAGGAGCCAAGGTTGCAATTCAATGTAAGAATGCATGCAACACACAAATGAGGACCAAGATCCTATCATGCCAAAGTCAAGGGCCTCGGTGACCGAGGGTTGAGGTGTGTTTTGTCACTCGAAGTACAAACACCTCTCATCCCTCAAGTTTGGTTTGACACCCCAAACCAAACAATGTAATGCATGTATGCACTTGTGATTCAAGTTATGCAACATGAGGCTAAGATGCAAAACATGTCAAACGTGATGCAACCTATCATGTTAAGTATGCAAAGTGCTAATCATATGAGATGCAAATGTAATGCAAACATGGACAAATATGCCCTAAGGCTAGCATGGGACAACATGTATCGAGCCAAATAAGCAACAAGCATATGATAAGCATGCAATGGTGGACTTAAACCATAAATGGCAGACCTCAACCTTGCCATAAACAGAGGCCAAAATGATGTACAAGAGCACAAATGATGCATGCAAGTGTACACACGTCAAGGTCCATCACCTAAGAATGAAAGGGGGCAACTCTAAGCATACTTGAAGGCGATATAAATGGGCATTAAACCAACATGCTAAGCTTTGAAAATGAATAGAGGATAATGCCAAATCAAATAAAACATGCAAGTAAGACATGCAACAATGACCAACACTTGAAGCCAATAAAGGGGGTTAAACCAAAGCTATGTCAACCAAACCTTAAAGGACCAAAATGAACTAAAACAGTCCCAAGGGACTCCAAAACAAGACTAAAGCATGCATAGATCAAGGTCAAAACATGCCAAGGAATGAGTCCAAAACAAGGGCATTCAAGGCCACCAAAAGGGAGCATCACTCAATACCTATCCCAAGCAAACATGGCATGAATTTTTCAATGCAAAACAGAGTTCTAGTATGCAAAAGGGCCCTCAAAACCCACTGATGTGGCAGCCCAAGTGACTTAAACATACAAGCATGCACAATGCCCATTTCAAGGCACAAAACTACAACACCTCAAGGCATAAAAGGATGATAAATGCTGTCATACGAGCATGATATAGGGACTGAAATAGCATGAGAAATGACTCCAAATCATAGACACAACCCAACTAAAGCATGCTAGTAACTCATTTGCTCAAGGCCAAAGTTCTAGAATGCAAAGGAGCTGTGCAAAACACGACGAACATGACAAAAACAATGGCCAATAGACCTAAAGCAAGACAAATCATGACCAAAAGCTTCAATAAGTTAAGCCAAATCATGAAGATATGCTAGGCTAAACGCATGGCACATTTCTAGGCAAGATAAGGAATTACAAAGCAAGTACAAGATGCATGCTAAGGGCTACAAATCCGACCAAAGACAGAGATGTAACATGACTAATAGGCACCCAAAAACCTCTGAAAGGGGACCAACAACAACCAAGCATGCATGTTGCCCTTTTAAGCCAAAACAAAGGTAAAAGGAGGACAAAGGGGAGAGGGGTGTCCCTCCCCTACACAAGACTTCAAAATCACTCCATCACCACTAAAAATCCACTGAATTTCAGTGGTGAGAAGACCAACACAACAAAGTAAACAAAACTTAAAGAAAAGGGTACCAAAATAGGCCAAAAGAGGCCTAAGGGGAGGAGTTCGACCCCCAATGCCAAAACACCCTTAATGAAAGATGTTAAGAAGGAAAATACAAGGCTTTTTCATGTTATACACAAAGCCTAAATCAGCATGCAAGACAGGTAGAAAACTAGTGCAAGATTGGGGAAACTAAAGCAAATGTCTCACCCTTGAAGAAACCTTGAAGAACAGATGATCCAGCCACTCCCTACTGATCAAAATCAGTCCAAAACCTCAACAAACAACCCTCAATGCCTCTCAATCTCAGAGCAAGGTGTAATGGTGTGTGTGTTAGTGCAAAAATAAGGTCAAAATGCACTTTTAGGCTTCCAAACACACCCTAAGGATGAGAGAGAGGGAGATATAGAGAGACAGGATGATATATCAGATGTATAGATATAGAAGCTCTGGTTTTTTGATTCAAAAGCTCTAACACCTAACAAAGGGAGAGGATGAGTGCTTATATAGGCAAAGGCCAAGGTTCTAGGCTTCTCCAAGAAGCTAGATGAAAGGGGCAAAGGGTGCAAAAGGGTTCTTGGCTTCTTGGAGAAGCTAAAACAGCTGGCCAAGCTTCCCCAAGAAGCTTGGCCAGAGGGTTCAAGCTTCTAGAAGGAAAGAGGGTTCAAAGGTTCACACTAGCCAAAAACTGCATGGGAAGGAGTGATGGTGCATTCCAGCTGGCACAGCTGGCATGCACCATGCCTCAAGGGTGCAAAGGAGTCACACCGGCCAGAAAAAGAGGCCGCCAGCAAAAAAAGGTGCCGGCCGGACAAATATAGTACCGACCGGCCATTAGTTTTAAGAAACCATGGCTGGTGGCACCCATAAGCAGCCGATGATGCTAGGGGAAGGCCGGTGGAATGTGGGGATGGCCAACAAGCCATTCCCCGCCTTTCAAGGCAAAAACACAAGTGTTTGGTGCCAAAACCAAACACGGAACAGTCGAGTCGAGAGATCCTGTGGCAAGGCGCGCAACTAAGACTTTCGGGAACTCAAGACGAAACACAAACAAAGAGGATCACCGAGTGTTCCAATGGTGACGTCCAAGTCTTGAGGACGGTCAAAAATGCGATGTCTACATATCCTAATCATTTAGTCGGCAATTATACAACATTTGACCCAAAGCAATTCCATTCATCAGTAACAGCGAGTTACAAAATGAATTTTCATGAAGTAAATTGGGCGCAAATTGTAAAAAGCTGAAAAATACAAGCAAATCCTAAAACAAAAAACAAGCGCCTTTGAAATCAGCCATCGGAATCAGACTCCAGTGGCTCAACATCCAGTTGCTCATATGGAATTGGCGCAGCCAAAGACACATTAGTGGCAGCAAGGGCTTTGAGCCAGCCGCGTTTAAAGCCCCGATTTTCAAACTTGGGGACTTCGTCCACATATTCATCGTAAGCAGATTTTTTCCCGACATCAAATGCGCTGGAAGCCTTCAGGTCAGCCATTTTCTTCGCCACCTTCATCTCTTCCAATTCAGCCTTCAATTTAGAATTCTCCTCCTCGGCCAATTTTAGCGCGACGTCGCTCGCACTCGCCCTCTCCTCGGCTAAAGACTTATGAGGTAGATTAGGGGCATATTTATTTTAGCATACCTTATGCTATGCATGTGTGCATCCATACATTTGTATTGCATACATTAGGCTCGGTACATCACGCTAACTGCATCTGTACTTCAATTCAAAAATTGAATATGTGATAGTTGATCGCATTTCATATGCCATGCTTAGATTAGCCGAGCCTATCTAATTGCATTATGTATGTGTTGCATTAGGCAATTTAGCATGAACTAGGACACGCATGTTTTGCTAACTAGTTTACTGTTTTGGCGCGGAGTACGATGTAAGTATTTTCACTTTACCATCTCGCATGCATGTGAATGTTAACATGACAGTATGCCTGCCATGCGGCTAAGTGCTTATGTGTTAAACTGTTTTGAATGCCTGTGGGTGAAGGTTGGATTGTTTGAGTTGGAAGAACTCATTGAAATTCGTGTTTTAGACTACTTGCGAGTAGCAAATCCAAAACATTTTCCAAAACAAACGGATATGCAATGCTTATTTCCAAATTAGGCAATCTAGTCTATACTTGTTTGCTACGCGCATAACATAGTAATTCAAGGCTAATAATTGGAATAAGAACACATAACATTTTTCAAAATTGGATATCATGGTTAGTAGAGGCCGGTCTTCGGACCGGGCGAAAGGGGGTGCTCATAGCTGACCTTCCCCGATCGTACCCAAGCTTCCGAGACGAGACAACTCCGGTGATGACGGACATGTGGCCTTCGGCACCGAGTCAGGGTTTCCTAAATTCCCCCATTTTAAAATATTTAGGTGGCGACTCTGTATCTGGCAAAGCAGTCCATGTTTGGCACTACTTTTTCAAAAATCTGTTTCTCAAAACGATTTGTCAGATTTGGACTCTTTGGTTCAGATTAAGAACCGCGACAATTTGAGAGTCCGAGCTGTAGTGACCCCACAAATCAACAGAACGGGACTCACCCTCCCGGGGCATTCGGGGACGTCTACAAGATCATCTATACGAGGCATTGGGTACTTATTCTTAACAGTAACCCGGTTCAACTTTCTGTAATCAATACAAAGCCGTAATGCTCCATCGTTCTTTTTAGCAAAGAGAGTCAGCGCTCCCTAAGGTGAAGTACTAGGGCAAATAAAACCCTTATCTAACAATTCCTAGAGTTGAAACTTCAACTCACTCAATTCAGTAGGTGCAAATCTATACGGAGCCATAGAAACCGATGCCGTGCCAGGCACTAAATCAATAGAGAACTCGATCTCTCAGTGAGATGGTAAACTGGCAAGATCCTAGGGAAAAACACCAGAGTATTCACAAACTAGCATCGGCAATTCAACTCGAATTTCACCACACTCTCTACTAAAAAAGCTAGCAAGGAGACAACTAAGTTCACTCCGCCCACACGGATCATATATCGGTGATAAGACTCCACCCACCTGGTCCCCCATGAAATAAAAGCAATCGCCGCTTAAGGTACATACAGTAACCTTCTGACGATAGCAATCTATAATAGCCCGGTATGGCGATAACCAGTCCATACCCAATATGACATCAAAACTAAGCATGTCAATCAATACAAATGCAAAAGGTAATTGACGACCAGTAACCTCGATGTCATAACCCCGACATCCTTGTCTCAAGATAATCTCACCACCAATTGGTGACTCTACACAAATAGGAGATGCTAACTGTGCCAAGTCCAAACCCAAAACTGATACAAACGCATACGAAATAAAAGAATGGGATGCACCCGTATCAATCACCACATTAGCAACTGAATTGAAAAAAAAAAGAAGGTACCCCTCACTACAGAAGGAGAAGGTAAAAGATCTGGCCCTACAACTGTATACATACGTCCAGTAGGCTTTTGCACAACCTGCTCATCCCTTGGAGCATAAGCCTGATGCACAGACTTCGCTGAAGAGAATTCCTGATTGGCCCTCGATACCTGTGCTAACTATGTCGGCTGGTAACTCTGTGTCTGTCTCGAACCAGACGCACCCAGGTATACCACCCAACTGTGGGCAAAATCTCTTCAGGTGCCCCACCTGCCCGCACTAATAACAAGTGAGCGACTGGCCTCTTCCCTGACTTTGGCTCTGAAAATGAGCTGAAGATGATGCTGCTTGCTGTCCTCCTCCTCTCTGAGGACAAGCTGGAGACTTGTATCCCAACTGACCACACTTAAAGCAAGTAAAATCTCTCTGCCCACCTCTTCCAGAACTTGTACTCGATATTGGAAAAGTGGACCTCGACTGAGTTCCCTGGGACTGTTGAGGGTAGGAACCCCTCTACCTTTTACTGTCTCCCTGACTATCCTGACTCCTCCTGGAGCCCCTCATCCTTTCGTCTTTTGCCTGCATAATAGTTTCAAGATGGGCTGTAGCCTGCATAAGGCGCCCATAATCTCTAGTCATGGAACCGACAACTCTATACATTAACCCGGTCCTTAACCTCTTTTCAAACTCCAAACAAAGGTGCTCCTCAGTTGCCACCAACTCAGGTGCAAACCTCGACAGACTAGTAAAGGTTACCTCAAACTCAGCCACTAGTGTGTTCAACTGCAACAATTTAGAGAATTGATCTCTTAACTTCTCCCTAACCGTGGGAGGTAGAAATTTATCTTGGAAAGCCTCAACAAAAGCCTCCCAAGTTCCTCTAATGCGCCCACGCGTATACTTCTACCACTAACCCGCATCCCCCGTCAACTGGAAAGACGCCAAGGTCACTTTCAACTGATCATCCTCGATGCCAAGCATCTCAAATGTTTTCACTAACTGTTCTATCCACTCATCTGCCTTCAGTGGCTTCCTAGGATCACCCACAAACTCATCTGGATTCGACTGGAAAAACTCCCTCTTCAGAAAAGATGGCCCTGCTTCAACCACTTGGGCCTGGACCTGATTATCAGCCTTGAGAATGTCCATAGATTCCCTCAATGCTCCGGGCATTTCACAAGTTAAGGCGTCCATGGCCTGATGACCAATTGGTTCAGCCACATTGGCTTGACCAATTCTTTCCTCCTGTGCCGGAATAGGTCTACCATGTCTACTATTACCACGTCCACGTCTAGACATCCTAATAAAGGTAACAACAGGAGATTAGCACATTCTCACATGTGACGACGCTAACTCACGTATGTCCTAATACATTGGACGACAATAAATCATTCCATGTAAGCACATAGTCACAGAAGCACATACGAATTTTATTCCCAGAGAATGACCGTCCCACAGCGTTGCTAGAGTTCTAATTAGAAATAGCAGTGATCAAGTGCTCTTCCAATAGCACTTCTAAAAAACCGTAGACTCAATCAACATCTTAGGAACCAAATCCCACACTCACATAAGCATGTTATCACACAAGCATACAATACATGCTAACGTCTCAATCAAGCGAGACAAACCCATTGTGGTACTAACCACTTCCCACATACCCAAAGTATTCAAACTCGGTACACTCTGATACCAAGTTGTAACGCCCCCAAAATAACACAATAAAGATAGCGCATATGCGGAATAAATATGAGAAACAACATACTTTCATATATTAGAGTTCACTGTCTAACAACCAGTTAAATGCCACATAGGCTTACATCGTTCCAAGTCATTGCTTGGTTACACAAATTGAGTGTCGCTCATTACATCATAAGTCCTTGGCTTTACAAATACCAAAATACACACAACAAGACATAATTAAGAAGCTCTTGCTTCCTGAAAGTCCATCCATGCTATTGCCTTGGAGGAAACATCTCATCTGCATCTGAAAATGGTATTCCTTTATAGGGTGAGCCAACAGCCTAGTAGAAATAATCAAACACAATTTATGAGGTTGAGCAGAGGTATAAATATCACGTACATAAACAATACCGATATGGAAGATTCCACGAGGCCTGCATATCCATATGCCGCTAAGACCAATCTTATTCCATTTTTTCTTCAATTCATTTCCAGTTCATATATGCTACTCAATTCATGAGTTATATTCATTATCTTTCGACAACCAAAATGAGACTACAACTCAATGGTTTTCCAATTATGCAAATCACACATAAACACTTCAAACTTGCCATTTTACGGATATTTTGTCTGAAGGAAGCGCCACCCATTTATATATAAATTTTTGGGTCTTTCACCCAGGACACTCCGGCCAACTTACTTTAAATGGAGTCCATCCCCTTTCTCCTCCCAAACAAATATATATATGCAATGTATTTATACACGCAATCATATATGGAGTAGATCCCCTTTCTCCTCCCAATAAACATATATATAATGTATTTATAACGTGGTCATATATGAAGTACATCCCCTTTCTTCTCCCAATAAGTATACATATACAATGTATTTATAACATGGTCATATTTAGTGACACCAACAATGGATTAGCATTAAATCGCCTAATCCTCCTGCAATTTCTACAACAATCATAGCTATCCTCCACCGATAGCCCAATGCAATTATTTCCAAGAGACGTTCAATATCAGAATAAATAGATTATTCAAAACTTCCATAGGTGAGATAATACATATCCAATATCACCATCTACAACCATAACCTTCTAATTTCACATTTTTAATGTTAATCCCAATTATTTATGCAAAATAATGATATAATCAAATTAGGGTAAAATCCCCCTTTTTACCAAATATCAACCCAAACACCAAAAATAACTATTTTGGCACAACTTGATCTTATTTTCAAGCCTCATACTCATTTACCTCATATTCATCAAAAACCCCTCTTTTCCATATAACACCCAAATCTTAGATTTGTCCAAACCACAACCAAATCTCATCATCTATACACAATAGAAAATAACTAAGCTAAAAACCATATTAGAGTGTAGAAAATCCCTACCTCAAGAAGAGAAGACGAGCACAGCAAGGTTGAACTCCAAAAATGGCGAAACCCACTTTTACTTAGATCAATACGAAGCTCTTGAAGCCCTGTACCTTATTCTCAAAGACACTAGGGTCAAGAACTCAATGGATTTAGAGAAATCAAAGAGAGAAGGTGATTTCTAGAGAGAGAAGCTTAAGATTTGGAAATTTGGAGACTTTTAGAGAGAGAGAGAGAGAAAGCAGAAAAGTGATCTGAAATGTCACTTTCACGATCTGTTATAACATGGTTTGCTCGAGCGTAGAAAGCCCCGCTCAAGTGTAAGACAAAGACTCCCATTCGAGCGTGAAACCCTGCGCTCGAGCATGAAATACGCTCTCCCAGTATTTTTGCAGACACAGTCCACCGCTCGAGCTCCTGAATGCCCGCTCGAGCATGGAGTAAAATTTGTGAAGCTCGCTCGAGCGGAAGAGCCAAATTCTGGGCAACAAAGGCTTAGAAAAACAAGCAACCAGCCTGTTCCAAACGCACAACTACAACCCAATAACCCACATTTAGGGGAAGACAAGGAAAACAAGACATAAACCATCATCCAAACCATACAAACCCGAGTCTGGAACACCACAAGAGACGTGCCAAAACTAGGGTCGCTATATAACTTATGTTTATTAGTGATCCCCAATACTCAACTAAAGCATTTAATTCCCCTTGTATATTATAAATTTATATGCACATTCATAGTTAAGTGAATGTTGCGCAGTCAAACCAAGAAAGAGAACAAGAAATAAGAAAAGAGAAAAATGTCTACTTGTATATGTTTAATTAATGTTTTATGAACATTTATGATGAGAAGCAAAAGTATACTTTGTTATTGGGCTTTCCGTTTTCTGAAAAGATATTTTGACCCATGATGATAGGCGATTCTTACAATCGTAGAGAAGGGATAGATACTTCTAAATTTGGGGTTGATCCTAGCTTGCCAACAGAAGAGGCCTCCCCCGATGTGGATATATCTGGGAATAGCGAAAGAGTTTCTGGTCGTGCATATCGTTGCAAGAAATGCCAGAGAGTTGTTGCATTGCAAGAGAATATTGTGGATCATGTTCCTGGAGAGGGGGAGACATCCTTTGGGTGGCATAAGAGGAAAGGCGATAACCCTTTCAATAAGTGTGACGAGGTTGAGTGCACATCTATCTTTGTTGAACCTTTACGTTGGATGACAACAGGTACAAAACATCAGCCTACTCCCTTCTATTTTGTCTAGAATTTCTGATTTCTTAGCATAGCGCTGAATAAAGCAGGTGAAAGAGATAAATAAGCTATGAAAGTGACCAAACATTGAAGTCTTTGGGCCCATATTTGATGGGTACATCCAATCAAATAGTTTTGTTGGATTTTCAATGTAAATCCCACATTTGGAATAAATGAACAGAGATTGTAGGCATGTTCTATGAACATCTCCCCTCCTAACATGTTTTTGTAAAATGTATGGTATTGATCATTTATTTTGTAACATTAAAAAAATTGGATTATAAAAAGTATTTCAATATAATATCTCGGTTGGTATTGGTGTAAATTTTTTTAAAACCAAAACAGATCATACCTTCTGAAAAACAGGCCGGAAACCAAAATTTCAGTCATTCTCGAGTGGTCGGTTGGTTCAGTTCGGTTCGGTTCGCTTCCATCTATTTTTTTTTTGTTTTTTTTTTGTTCGGCCCTAGTGTTTATGGTTTAATTGGGGAGTTGCTAATAGGTCATCATTCAATTGATCCTACTTGCAAATGTCCAAGCCTAGTTGTCTTTCTTTCATTCTGAAGGTTATCCATATATGCTCAAATGACAAAGTCCCCACCTTTTATTAGTATCTTTTGTGACATTTACACTATAATTTGCATGAAGATGATTTGAAATTTTAGCTTTTGATTCTTGTTACCCCTTGGCACCAGTTGAAGAAGGTGCATTGGAGGGCAAGCTTTCATGTGTCCATTGTGAAGCTTGCTTAGGTTACTTCAATTGGTCGGGCATCCAATGCAGTTGTGGTGGCTGGATCACCCCAGCTTTTCAGCTGCATAAAAGACTAGTCGACATCAGCACTGTCTGATGGTTTTCAAGGCAGAAGAGGTATGTGCCTATATCACCTTGCTAGAACATGGAATACAATAAAGCGGTACCTAGTAATAAAATCTTGAATTGTGGTATACCAATAATATGAGAGCACAATTTTTGAGTCAAGGGTTGGATGTTTGAGAACTTGTTTATATTTGCTTTCTTTTTGCATAGTGTCTTTGATAACCAGCAGCAGCAGAGGAGTGATGTTTTAAGTGCCAGGCCTTTTGTTCATAGTATATGGTTTAAGTCATAGTGGGTGTTTGGGAAGTGAGTTTTTTTGTAGGTTTTTTTAGTTGTAGGATATTATTGGAGAAATTTTTTTTTGTGTTTGGGAAGATAGTTGGGTTTTTTTTTTTGTGGTTAGAGCACAATTTTTGAGTCAAGGGTTGGATGTTTGAGAACTTGTTTATATTTGCTTTCTTTTTGCATAGTGTCTTTGATAACCAGCAGCAGCAGAGGAGTGATGTTTTAAGTGCCTGGCCTTTTGTTCATAGTATATGGTTTAAGTCATAGTGGGTGTTTGGGAGGTGAGTTTTTTTGTAGGTTTTTTTAGTTGTAGGATATTATTGGAGAATTTTTTTTTTGTGTTTGGGAAGATAGTTGATTTTTTTTTTTGTGGTTAGATGTGATGTTTGTGAGAGAAAAAGTGAAATGATTATGGGGTTTGATGTGATATTTTGTTTAGATTGATTTTTTTGGTTTCGTAAAACATTTGTCTTGTACTGAAAAAAATAAAAAAAAAATAAAAAAAAACTAAAAACCAAGTTGCCAAACACGACCATAGTATGTTTGTATTTCCATATCCAAATTTATAAGCTTCTAACACTTTGGTTTCGATGTTGTCATCCTGGTTCTCTATATATTAGATGCAGGGAAAACTCAATAGTATGCCCCTTAAATGTGTATACTATATGCATCTTTTTACATATTATTTTGGTAATTGTTTTGAATCTTTTTATGGTAAACATTATGCAATCTCTAGTAGGGTCATGACAGTTTATGGTTTTCAAGTGAAGATATTGCATGTTACTTTATTTTATGATACAACTATGTATTTTATGGTTAGTGTTATGTTTTTTTTTTATTTTTTATTATTGAAATGTTACTCAACAATAATAAATTATATTATATTTCAAATTGTTGAGTAACATTTCGATGGAAAAAGTGTAACACCTACAATAAAAATATATAGTGTATCACAAATTATTTTATTACAAAACTAAAATGCATTTGTATTAAAAGAAATGTAAGTATCATACAAAGCAAAAAATAGAAAGGAAAAAAAAAAAGTTGCCAAAAAAAAAAAAAAGAGTTGCAGTGACTATAAACTACAAAAGCTGCCAAAAAAACAGTTGTGGTTCTAGAAAAACTATCAATTTTCTCAAGATGTGATTTGGAAAAATAAGATTTACATCAAACTAAAGACCAAACCCGCCGTCATTGTCACCATTGTTCTTGTCATCTTTGCTCAAACTCCACCGTTGTTGTCTCAAACTTCAATCACCTCTAAAAGCCAGAGTTGAAGAACACCCACAACAATAAAGGAGAGGATTGAGAGAAGCGAGGACCATTGTGGGTGTTAGAAATTCAAAATTATATGTAGAAAATTAGAGGAGAAGCTTTCAAGGAGTTTTGGCTGAGAGCCTTGCTCTTCCTAAACATAAAAAACCAGGATCTACAATATGAAGTTTTTTTTTACCGCCAGAAATTCGGAAATAAAAAATTATCGTAGCATTATCAAAAGATTATGTAACATTTAGCACACAGATTTGCAACATCTAACAAAAAAAAAAGTATGTAACAATGCACTCATACAGTTGCATTTCCTTGTTTGGTAACGTTTACGTTTTTTGTTTATATTTACAAAAATTTTATAAATTGATTTTTGTTTATTTTTAGAAAAACATAAATTACAAACGCGTTTGGTTTGAACAAATGTTTACAAAATTTTAAAAATATAAACCAAAAAATATGTTTGTTCAGGCCTAAAATATTTATATTTATTTTTATTATTTATAACAATGAGATCACACACATTATAATTGAAAAAAGTTAATTAAAAAATTAATTGAAAAAAAAATTAATTGGGAAAAAAAATTAATTGAAAATAAAAGATTAATTGAAAAAAATAATTAATTGAAAAAATAATTGAAAAAAAAAAGTTAATTAGTTTAACTAACACATTCAATATTTTTAAGATTATGGGTGAATAGAGCAACACTTATTTTAAAGATACATTCACTCTCCAGATTAAACACAAACATATATGTAGGAATATTAATAAAATAGTAGATGATAGGGTGGTGAACTAAGAAAACATTATCATATTATATCAGCAATGGGATGGGGATGGAGTAATAGTAGTAATTTGGGAAATGAGAGTCTGCGATAGTGAGGAGCAGGAGAAAAGCGGCTGCGATAGTGGCAACAGTGACCCATACATTTGTGGAGTTATCATGATTCAATGAATCTACTCTTCTTCCTCCATGTCTTGCAATGAGCGTTCACTTTGCTGCACGGTTTAGCGCGTAGTAGAACTACTTCAAAATGAGCTTTCCTTTACTCAAGTTGTTGAACATGAGTGCTAGCTCGTTGTCATCATCAAGCAAGTTGTCAAGAACTTCAGGGTGATGAAGTTGGTTCATATCTTTTTTGGAGTTGATAAGTTTATCCATGAGGTATGCATAATCAGCGAAATATTTTGGTTCATCGTCTGAGGAATGTTGCTCGTAGGCAATGATGTTACACAATAATGTTTCTGTCCTATCATTGACTTTAAACTTTGGTATTTTAAAATGACCATGTTCGAAGCGTATATCGAACATGCCATGATGGAGCTCATTATCATCCTCTACAGCTGTGGGCTCGCCTTTTTCTCGTGCCCCCGCCTTTTGGAAAAGGGTTTGAAAAGAAAGGCCTCACAGTTGAGACTCCCGCGATTTTGAATCTAGTCTCACAAGTGTAATGTGATACTGATAAACGACAAAGAGTCCAAATCTGGCAAACCTTTTGAAAAATCGATTTTCAATCAAATAATGCCAAAATTGAACTGCTTTGCCAGATTACAGAGTCGCCACCAAAATATTTTATTTTGGAGAAACTTAGGAAACCTTGACTTCGTCCATGGCCATGTTGTCTGTCTCACCAAAGTTGCCTCGGCTCGGGAATTTGGGTATTGAGGGGGAAGGTCTGAGAATTGAGCACCCCCGCTCGCCATCAAAGAGATCGGCCTTTACTAATCATGATATGTTCTTTTATAAACCTTATGTGTTTCTGATTCCTGATTATTAGCTAGCATTACTATGTGACGCGCACAACAAGTATAGACTAAGATTGCAAGAATCTGGAACAATTCAAATCATGTTTGGTTTTCAGAAAACGGTTTGAATTGTTCACCCTCAGTTGGCTTAAGAAGATGCGATTTGCCACCTCAAGTTGGCTTAAGAACTCATATTTGTTTGAATCGTTCCAATTCAAACAACAAGCTTCATCCACAGGCATTCATGCAATTAATCACTTAAGCAAATAGCCTCATGGTAAGCATACAGAATATGGCAATATGGCAATCACACTCATGCAAGCATGTTAAAGCGAAAAAACCTTACCGAGTACTCCAAGCCAAAACAAAAAAACTAGTTAGAAAAATGCATGATCCTAAGTATACAAGATGCCTAATGCAACACATGCAATATAAAATTAATAGGCTCGACTACTAATATGGCATATGACTTAATTCAATTTGATGACATGCTTGTAAACACGTATTCAAAGAAGTATATGAAATAACGATGCTGTTTGAATGATGTGTTGAGCCTCAGTACATGCAAGACAAATGAATGGATGCCAACATGCGAGCATAAGGTATGCTAATTGAAAATGATCTCTAATCTAACCATCAAAAGCGATTAAGTAAAAGAGAGAAAGACGTGGGGTAGGAAGACATGCACACACATACACACACACTTATTATAATATTATGCCCTCGTAAAGGAGGGTCCGAATGAATAAGCTAACTAGCTATGCTAATTAGGCTAATTATTACAACACAATGTTTAACTAACTATTCTAAGCTAATTAAATATTACAAACCGAATTAATTAACTAAACACTTAACTAATTAAAAACAAAGCAATTAAACTAATTAATTAGCTACCACTAACTAACTAAACAAGGTGATTAAAGGGCCTCGGGAATCGAGGGATGCATGCATACTTGGTTGGCTTCCTCCAAAAAATCCATCGCCTTGCCATCGGACACCTCTATTTGCTCTTGTTTGAACACCGAAGATTTCGCCAATTTCCAGAACACCTCTGACCCCTTTTAGGAGCACACAGAGCAACTTTCATTGATGGCTGGTTGGTTACCAATGGTGGCTGTTGGCTGCTTTTGGTGGCCGGTCGGCCACCCCTTCCCTGAACTTCTCTTTTTGATGCAACAGGGAGCAAACAGAGGCAAAACAGTGTATTCTCAAGGAGTGTGTGTACTGTTACCCTCCTTATCATCACACAAGCTCAAAGGATGCAACTCTTGGCCCTCAAACCATCAACCAAGCATTTCCATGCATGACGGTCAAAGATCCAAGTTGTTCAATTTCAATAAGTGCACAAATATGACTCAAAGGACCACCACCCTATCATGCATGATCGAGGGCAATGGAGACCAAGGACAGTGACACGTTTCATCACTTTGAGTATGAAACGTCCCATTTCCCTCGTGTTAGGATTAACGTCCGATCCAAACACATGCAATGCAACACGAAAGATGCTTTATCTTGTCTCGTTTACTTGTTCAATTTTATTTACTCATTTTACCTTACCAATCCATTCTTTAATTGATTAAATCCGAAATGAGTGCCCTCTAATGGAAGAGGTGTCAACCAAGGGATAGTTTAAAGCAAGAGAGAGGTCATGCCTTTGATTAGTAGAAACCCTCAAAAGAGGATTAAAACCATTAAGCACAAACCTCAATCTCAAACTTAAATACAACCCTAAGGCTAAACAACCCTCAAAGCAAATGAAAAAGTGAAGAATTGAGTTAGGTTGCAGATATGTAGGTGTTGGAATAAGGCATGAAAAAGCATTAAAAACATGCATCCAAGGCACACAAATGATGCTCAAGGTCCAAAAACACTAAGCTAATGAAGGAATTAACACTACAACTATGCCATACATGGCTCAAAAGCAACAACCAGCCCAAAACAAAGGTAAAACAATCCAAAATATGGCTTAAAACATCTAAAATTAAGCTAACACAAACTAGAATAATAGCCTAAAACATGAAGCATGCTAGACTAGTAAAAAGATACAAGGAGGGGAGGTTACCTCCTCCATTTTTGAACTTCAAAACATGTTTTTATCTACTGAAATAGCTTTGAAAAAAAGTGTTTAAAAGCTTGGAAAAAGATAGCAAAATGGTGGGAAACACAAAGGCAAAGGCCTCTAAAAGGTACAAAGAAGGGCTATCAACCCCTCAACCTTTAATGGCCTTAGGACCCAAGCTTTAGCCCAAAAACACTGAGTTTTTATAGCCCAAAATCAGTTGGAAAACATGCTGGACTCAAGATGCAAAAAGCCAAAACATTAAGCTAATGCATAGGGTTGCACTACAACTATACAAAACAAGCCTCAACTGAACTAAGCAGCCCAAAACAGAGCCAAAACAGGTTATTTTAGAGGCAAAAACATGCTGGACATAAGCTAAGTTAAGCTAGAAAAAGCATGCAAACAAGACACAAAGAGAGGAGGCTAACCCCTCCAATTTTGGACTTCAAAACAAAGTTCTTACCATTGAAATACCTCTGAATTTCAGTGGTTAAAAGGCCCAAAAAAGTTGGTTTAAAAGTGATAAGAAATGGCACAAAAGCTTAACAAACGAAGGGACAGGAAGGGTGGACTACCCTTTTACACAAAGTAACCTCAAATCACCATTTTTAGGTCATAAAAACAGATGTTTTTGTAGTTGAAAACTAAGCCAAAAACAGTGCAAAAAGACGGCAAAACAAGTTATGCAAAACAAGCTTAAATAGGGTAAGTTTTATACCTTTGAAGCCAAGCACACTTTAGGCACAATTGAGGCACCAAATCAAGCTAAAATCACCTTCTAAAGCTCAAAGAAGGTCCCAAGGAATCTCAGCCCAAAGATAAGCAACTTTGGTCAAGGATGTATAGGCAAAGGAAAAGTGTATCTCTACTTGTATGCACAAAAGGGCAAGAGAGAGAGAATTGTAGAGAGAGAGGATTTTATAGAGAAAGGCTCCTAAAATTTCTTTAACCTTGAAAACAATAGATAATGGCCTCTATATATAGAAATATTAGAGCCTTGGTCAAAAATATCAACAAAACAGACAGCTGGAGCTTGTGAGAGACAGCTGGAGGTAAATATTTGCAAAATCTGAGCTTTCCTTGCACCAGTGGCCGACCGGTCATCACCGGCGGCTGACAACCATCACCGGTGGTCGACAGCAAAAACCTGTTCTCCATGTCAAACTTCAAATGGGCATATCTCCTTCATCTGGACTCCTTTGCAGGTCATTCTTGTGCCTAGATTGAAGTTCCAGAAGTCTTCTTTCCAATGGTGGAACCTCACATAAAAATTCCAAGTGTGCAAAAAGATATGCTCATTTTAGTGAAGACTGCTCATTTCTAGCTCAATCGGATTGATGCGTAACTTCAAGAAGCCATATCTCCCTCATCCGGACTTGTCTTTAGGAGATTCTTGAGTGCAAAATGAATCCTAGAAGTCCAATTTCCAACGGTGGTGGCCTCATAGCTGAAATCCAAGTGTACAAAAGGATAGGCCCGATTTAGCGAGGGCTGCTCGACTCTCTCTTAACTGTTCATGCCCATTTTCTTATCCAACTCGGTTTCTTCCCTCTCCTCTAATTTTCTTCAACCCCAAACCACTAAAAAAGGTGTTTTGAGAGATTTTTCAAAAATTTCACTTCTCTTTCATTCATTTCCACTTTGTCCTTGATCGGTTTACCGAAAAGCATAACATTTAACGAAATGCGAGCCTCGGAACATTGCAGAAACATTTTCAAAAATGTTTTGAAAAAGAGGGTTTTAAGGCCTAAAATCTTTTTGGTCAAAAATAGTTTTTGCTCAAAATAGGGTGTAAGGTTAGGATTTGAAGCTCTCCTCGCCGAAGAAATCGAACATTTGCAATGCACAACTTTCATCACCAAGTAAGCAATCAGTGATGCCCAAAACAGGGTGCAATCAGTCATAGACACCCCATTTTTGACCGCCCTTAAGACTCAGACATCATCGATTGAGCGCTCGGTGATAGTGCGTGTTGTGCTCGTTTCGAGCTTCGGAGTTTTGGCTGAGAGCCTTGCCTCCAGGTCTCCGAACTCTTTGTGCTTCGGCTCAGTTTGAGGACCAAGCCTTGTTTCCCTTCTCGGAGGGAGGGAGAGGTCTTGTAGATCATCTCTTTGTGTTCGTAGACTACTTTTCGTGGTCGTAGGCCACTTTTCCCGTTTGGAGAACTAGTTTCCTATTTTTGGAGCCGTCGGCCGTGCGCCTTGACTCGGGACCGCTTAACGTTCTCCGT
>NW_021026655.1:103927-124982 GCF_004153795.1 Camellia sinensis
ATATTCTCTTTTCTCTCTACTTTTTGCACATCTTTTTGTAAAAAGCCAAAAAGTCATCCCAAACATACTAGTTTTTTTAAGTTCATATTTTAGCTAAATAACCAAAAAATTACTAAATTAGGTTGTTCCCAAACGAGGCCTAAGTAACTTAAAAAGAATAATTTGACTTACTATAATGGAATCTTTTCTTTCTCTTGTTTAACGTATTTCGGTGGGCAAAGGACAAAAAAAAAAAAAAAAACAGGTGCGGTAACTATAAACTACAAAAGCTGCCAAAAAAACAGTTGTGGCTCTAGAAAAATTATCTATTTTCTCAAGATGTGATTTGGAAAAATAAGATTTGCATCAAAGTCACCATTGTTCTTGTCGTCTTTGCTCAAACTCCACCGTTGTTGTCTTGAACTTCAATCACCTCTAGAAGCCAGAGTTGAAGAACACCGACAACAAGGCGGAGGATTGAGAGAAGCGAGGACCATTGTGGGTGTTAGAAATTCAAAAATCTATGTAGAAAATCGGAGGAGAAGCTCTCAAACCCCTCTTTCTAAACATAAAAAACCAAGATCTACAATATAGGAGTGTTTTTTGACCGCCGGAAATTCAGAAATCAAAAATTGTCGTAACACTGTCAAAAGATTATGTAACATTTAGCACACAATTTGCAACATCTAACACACAAAAAATATTTAACAAGGTACATATGGTATGCACTCATACAGTTGCATTTCCTTACAGATACAGAGATTCTTATCATTACAGCTATAAAGCATCACTGGAGAAGCTTAAATTCTATTAGAATAGGTGAAGTTATTTGGTGGTTTGGAGTTTTGCTTGACAGCATTCGTGTTTTGCTTCACACCACCAAATGGTCTTCGATTAATGAGCACTAGGTAATTTTCCTTAGAGCTAAGGAAAACCATAGTTGAAACCAAACGCAGAAGAAAGCACAAACAATGCAGATGATTGCTCACAAGTTTAACTAACACATTCAATATTTTTAAGATTATGGGTGAATAGAACAACACTTATTTTAAAGATACATTTACTCTCTAGAATAAACAGAGACATATGTAGGAATATTAATAAAATAGTAGATGATAGGGTGGTGAGCTAAGAAAACATCATCAGATTATATCAGCACTGGGACGGGGATGGAGTAATAGTAGTAATTTGGGAAATGAGAGTCTGCGATAGTGAGGAGTAGGAGAAAAGCGGCTGCAATAGTGGCAACATAGACCCATACATTTGTGGAGTTATCATGATTTAATGAATCTACTCTTCTTGCTCCATGTCTTGCAATGGGCGTTCACTTTGCTGCACAGTTCAGCCTAGTAGAATTGCTTCAAAACGAGCATTCCTTTACTCAGGTTGTTGAACATAAGTGCTACCTCTTTGTCATCATCAAGCAAGTTGTCAAGAACTTCAGGGTGACGAAGTTGGTTCATATCTTCCTTGGAGTTGATAAGTTTATCCATGAGGTATGCATAATTGGAGAAATATTTTGGTTCATCATCTGAGGAATGTTGCTCGTAGGCAATGATGTTACACAAGAATGTTTTTGTCCTATCAATGACTTTAAACTTTGGTATTTTAAAATGACCATGTTTGAAGCGTATATCGAACATGCCAAGATGGAGCTCATTATCATCCTCTACAGCCTCCAACTTGACACCACCATCCTGAAGCTCTATAACACACGGCATTTTATAGTAAGTTCTTTGAATCTTGTTTTTGCGGTCATTTGACTCATCTCTGTAAGAGGGAAGATAGCCAATATGCACAAAATCAAGAAAATGCTTGCTTTCATATACAGGTATACTTTCAAATTTGATTATGGACATGTAATGCTTTCTGCTTGCTTGTCAATGAGAAGCAACGAAGCCAACCTCGTAAGGAGTTCGTTGGAGGTAGTAGAAGGATTCTGGTTTTGATTTTGGATTAGGGTGTAGCTCATGTCAAAAAATGTAGATATTGTTGGCATGAGTTGTATTATTTCCAATTGTATTACTTCCATAAATATTTTTTTCCTTTCCATATCTGTATTGACTTGGTGCCTACTCCAAGATCTCTTTGTAGCGAGGTCCCCCGCGGGCTTGTTACAGTAACCCAGAAGCATGCTCGAGCGACAGAATGCTCGCTTGAGCGAAGAAATCCAAAACATAAACCTCGTTCGCTCAAGCGAAGGAAATCTCACTCGAGCTAAGGATTGCAACTCTCAGGTCCAGTACTGGACGCAGACGCAAGCTCGAACGAAGGACTTCTTGCTCGAGCCACCAAATATAAAACTCAACTCTCGCTCGAGCGAAGGATCTAAGATCGGGATCGCTATAGTTTGGACTCCTGTCACGGTTCTGAATCTAATCTCATAAAGTGCAATGTGAAACTGATAAACACCAAAGAGTCCAATCCGGCAAATCATTTTGGAAATCAATTTTCAATCAAATAATGCCAAAATTGGACTGCTTTGCCAGATTACAAAGTCGCCACCTAAATATTTTGTTTTGGGAAATTTAGGAAACCTTGACTTGTGCCAAAGGCCACATGTCCGTCATCACCAAAGTTACCTCGGCTTGGGAACTTGGGTACGAGGGGGGAAGGTCATGAAATGAGCACCCCCGCTCGCCCGATCAAAGGATCAGCCTCTACTAACCATGATATGTTGTTTTATAAACTTCATGTTTTCTTATTCCGGTTATTAGCTAACTTTACTATGTGACGCACACACAAGCAAGTATAGACTAAAATCGCAAGAATTAGAACGAATTCAACTCATGTTTGTTCTCAAAAATGGTTTGAATTTGTCTCTCAAGTGCACTTAGAAATGTGGATTTGCCACCTCATGAATTTGTCACCCTCAAGTTGGCTTAAAAGATGCGGATTTGCCACCTCAAGTGGGCTTAAAACTCATATTTGTTGAATCGTTCCAATTCAAACAACAAAGCCTTCATCCACAGGCATTCATGCAATTAATCACTTAAGCAAATAGCCTCATGGTAAGCATACAGAATATGGCAATATGGCAATCACACTCATGCAAGCATGTTAAAGCGAAAAAACCTTACCGAGTACTCCAAGCCAAAACAAAAAAACTAGTTAGAAAAATGCATGATCCTAAGTATACAAGATGCCTAATGCAACACATGCAATATAAAATTAATAGGCTCGACTACTAATATGGCATATGACTTAATTCAATTCGATGACATGCTTGTAAACACGTATTCAAAGAAGTATATGAAATAACGATGCTGTTTGAATGATGTGTTGAGCCTCAGTACATGCAAGACAAATGAATGGATGCCAACATGCGAGCATAAGGTATGCTAATTGAAAATGATCTCTAATCTAACCATCAAAAGCGATTAAGTAAAAGAGAGAAAGACGTGGGGTAGGAAGACATGCACACACATACACACACACTTATTATAATATTATGCCCTCGTAAAGGAGGGTCCGAATGAATAAGCTAACTAGCTATGCTAATTAGGCTAATTATTACAACACAATGTTTAACTAACTATTCTAAGCTAATTAAATATTACAAACCGAATTAATTAACTAAACACTTAACTAATTAAAAACAAAGCAATTAAACTAATTAATTAGCTACCACTAACTAACTAAACAAGGTGATTAAAGGGCCTCGGGAATCGAGGGATGCATGCATACTTGGTTGGCTTCCTCCAAAAAATCCATCGCCTTGCCATCGGACACCTCTATTTGCACTTGTTTGAACACCGAAGATTTCGCCAATTTCCAGAACACCTCTGACCCCTTTTAGGAGCACACAGAGCAACTTTCATTGATGGCTGGTTGGTTACCAATGGTGGCTGTTGGCTGCTTTTGGTGGCCGGTCGGCCACCCCTTCCCTGGACTTCTCTTTTTGATGCAACAGGGAGCAAACAGAGGCAAAACAGTGTATTCTCAAGGAGTGTGTGTACTGTTACCCTCCTTATCATCACACAAGCTCAAAGGATGCAACTCTTGGCCCTCAAACCATCAACCAAGCATTTCCATGCATGACGGTCAAAGATCCAAGTTGTTCAATTTCAATAAGTGCACAAATATGACTCAAAGGACCACCACCCTATCATGCATGATCGAGGGCAATGGAGACCAAGGACAGTGACACGTTTCATCACTTTGAGTATGAAACGTCCCATTTCCCTCGTGTTAGGATTAACGTCCGATCCAAACACATGCAATGCAACACGAAAGATGCTTTATCTTGTCTTGTTTACTTCTTCAATTTTATTTACTCATTTTACCTTACCAATCCATCCTTTAATTGATTAAATCCGAAATGAGTGCCCTCTAATGGAAGAGGTGTCAACCAAGGGATAGTTTAAAGCAAGAGAGAGGTCATGCCTTTGATTAGTAGAAACCCTCAAAAGAGGATTAAAACCATTAAGCACAAACCTCAATCTCAAGCTTAAATACAACCCTAAGGCTAAACAACCCTCAAAGCAAATGAAAAAGTGAAGAATTGAGTTAGGTTGCAGATATGTAGGTGTTGGAATAAGGCATGAAAAAGCATTAAAAACATGCATCCAAGGCACACAAATGATGCTCAAGGTGCAAAAACACTAAGCTAATGAAGGAATTAACACTACAACTATGCCATACATGGCTCAAAAGCAACAACCAGCCCAAAACAAAGGTAAAACAATCCAAAATATGGCTTAAAACATCTAAAATTAAGCTAACACAAACTAGAATAATAGCCTAAAACATGAAGCATGCTAGACTAGTAAAAAGATACAAGGAGGGGAGGTTACCTCCTCCATTTTTGAACTTCAAAACATGTTTTTATCTACTGAAATAGCTTTGAAAAAAAGTGTTTAAAAGCTTGGAAAAAGATAGCAAAATGGTGGGAAACACAAAGGCAAAGGCCTCTAAAAGGTACAAAGAAGGGATATCAACCCCTTAACCTTTAATGGCCTTAGGACCCAAGCTTTAGCCCAAAAACACTGAGTTTTTATAGCCCAAAATCAGTTGGAAAACATGCTGGACTTAAGATGCAAAAAGCCAAAACATTAAGCTAATGCATAGGGTTGCACTACAACTATACAAAACAAGCCTCAACTGAACTAAGCAGCCCAAAACAGAGCCAAAACAGGTTATTTTAGAGGCAAAAACATGCTGGACATAAGCTAAGTTAAGCTAGAAAAAGCATGCAAACAAGACACAAAGAGAGGAGGCTAACCCCTCCAATTTTGGACTTCAAAACAAAGTTCTTACCATTGAAATACCTCTGAATTTCAGTGGTTAAAAGGCCCAAAAAAGTTGGTTTAAAAGTGATAAGAAATGGTACAAAAGCTTAACAAACGAAGGGACAGGAAGGGTGGACTACCCTTTTACACAAAGTAACCTCAAATCACCATTTTTAGGTCATAAAAACAGATGTTTTTGTAGTTGAAAACTAAGCCAAAAACAGTGCAAAAAGACGGCAAAACAAGTTATGCAAAACAAGCTTAAATAGGGTAGGTTTAAAAGTGATAAGAAATGGCACAAAAGCTTAACAAACGAAGGGACAGGAAGGGTGGACTACCCTTTTACACAAAGTAACCTCAAATCACCATTTTTAGGTCATAAAAACAGATGTTTTTGTAGTTGAAAACTAAGCCAAAAACAGTGCAAAAAAGATGGCAAAACAAGTTATGCAAAACAAGCTTAAATAGGGTAAGTTTTATACCTTTGAAGCCAAGCACACTTTAGACACAATTGAGGAACCAAATCAAGCTAAAATCACCTTCTAAAGCTCAAAGAAGGTCCCAAGGAATCTCAGCCCAAAGATAAGCAACTTTGGTCAAGGATGTATAGGCAAAGGAAAAGTGTATCTCTACTTGTATGCACAAAAGGGCAAGAGAGAGAGAGAATTGTAGAGAGAGAGGATTTTATAGAGAAAGGCTCCCAAAATTTCTTTAACCTTGAAAACAATAGATAATGGCCTCTATATATAGAAATATTAGAGCCTTGGTCAAAAATATCAACAAAACAGACAGCTGGAGCTTGTGAGAGACAGCTGGAGGTAAATATTTGCAAAATCTGAGCTTTCCTTGCACCAGTGGCCGACCGGTCATCACCGGCGGCTGACAACCATCACCGGTGGTCGACAGCAAAAACCTGTTCTCCATGTCAAACTTCAAATGGGCATATCTCCTTCATCTGGACTCCTTTGCAGGCCATTCTTGTGCCTAGATTGAAGTTCCAGAAGTCTTCTTTCCAATGGTGGAACCTCACATAAAAATTCCAAGTGTGCAAAAAGATATGCTCATTTTAGTGAAGACTGCTCATTTCTAGCTCAATCGGATTGATGCGTAACTTCAAGAAGCCATATCTCCCTCATCCGGACTTGTCTTTAGGAGATTCTTGAGTGCAAAATGAATCCTAGAAGTCCAATTTCCAACGGTGGTGGCCTCATAGCTGAAATCCAAGTGTACAAAAGGATAGGCCTGATTTAGCGAGGGCTGCTCGACTCTCTCTTAACGGTTCATGCCCAACTTCTCCCCCAACTAGGTTTCTTCCCTCTCCTCCAATTTTCTTCAAATCCAAACCTCTAAACAAGATGTTTTGAAAGATTTTTCAAAGAGTTCACATCTCTTTCATTCATTTCCACTTTGTCCTTGATCGGTTTACCGAAAAGCATAACATTTAACGAAATGCGAGCCTCGGAACATTGCAGAAACATTTTCAAAAATGTTTTGAAAAAGAGGGTTTTAAGGCCTAAAATCTTTTTGGTCAAAAATAGTTTTTGCTCAAAATAGGGTGTAAGGTTAGGATTTGAAGCTCTCCTCACCGAAGAAATCGAACATTTGCAATGCACAACTTTCATCACCAAGTAAGCAATCAGTGATGCCCAAAACAGGGTGCAATCAGTCATAGACACCCCATTTTTGACCGCCCTTAAGACTCAGACATCATCGATTGAGCGCTCGGTGATAGTGCGTGTTGTGCTCGTTTCGAGCTTCGGAGTTTTGGCTGAGAGCCTTGCCTCCAGGTCTCCGAACTCTTTGTGCTTCGGCTCAGTTTGAGGACCAAGCCTTGTTTCCCTTCTCGGAGGGAGGGAGAGGTCTTGTAGATCATCTCTTTGTGTTCGTAGACTACTTTTCGTGGTCGTAGGCCACTTTTCCCGTTTGGAGAACTAGTTTCCTATTTTTGGAGCCGTCGGTCGTGCGCCTTGACTCGGGACCGCTTAACGTTCTCTGTTTGTCTTGGTTTTGAACCACACCTTACTTCCTCTCCCTAGAGGGACACTTTGGTCCAGGAGACCACTTTTGTGGTCGTGTACCACTTTTGGTGCTCGATAGCTAATTTTCGAGGCTCCCAGCTACACACTTTGCCTCCCGAACTCTCGTCTTGCATCCGTTTTGGTTCGTTTTTGGTACAAATCTTGTATTCCTTGTTTGGAAGGTGGTACGAGGGTGGGGGACCAGTTTTTTCCCTTGGAGACCACCTTTCTTCTCGCCAGCCAGTTTTCTGGTCGGGAAACTAGTTTTCTTGGTCTTTGGGACATCTTTTCTGGTCTCCCACCACACCATTAGCTTGCTTTCAGTGTGGAGACTACCATTTTCCCCTGCTGACCACTTTATTTCTTGGGAGGCCACTTGTGGTGGTCGGCCGACCACTGCAAGTGGCTGGCCGACCACTTAAAGTAGTCGACAACTTTCCCCCTATTTTGGTAGACTGTGTGGATGCCAGCTGTGCCAGCAGGGCACAGACTGTATCCTTCATACATGTGTATGGAGGGATTGCATCCAAGTTTTAGCTTCTCTAAGAAGCTTTAACTTTTTTTTTTCTATAAGAGAGAGCCTCCTTCTCCATTCTCGAGGTTCTAAAATTTTCCTAAGGCATAAGCATATATCTTCCTCTATATCTCTATATTTGGTGCCTAAAAAGTGTGTTGTTCTTCACTTTTGCACCACAACCCTTAACTATACACCCCCATGATTGAACTGAGGTTCTTGGAGGACATTTTTGGAGGTTAAAAAGCTGATTCTTGGCTGAGAAATCTGCTGGTTTTGTAGTGCTTCAAGGGTAACCTCTTTTCTCCCTTTTAAGCTTGGTTTTGGTTGCTCTCTTGGTCTCATTTGCACGCTTATTTAGGCCTTGCTTTCAACTGGAAAAAGTTTTTTATTCAAGTGTTTTTGATAACCAGGTGTACCTGACCCTACCTGATGATCTGTCAATCAGCGGGCGGGCTCCCAGTAGATAAATCCAAGCGGCCTCCCACTCGCCTATATCTGCATCATAGGGGATCGGTCGGCCTGCCACGTCAAGGGCCGTCAGCATAGAGAAATCATATGGGGTCATCGTCATGTCCCCAGTAGCTGAAAAATGGAACTAGTTGGTGGTGTCCCACCATCTCTCCACAAGCGCCCCAATGAGAGTCCTACTCGCCGGATGACGCGATAAGACCGCAGAGAAAGGTCCAAATCCTGCCTCGTCCACGATATGGCGAACAGCATCTGGGAGCTCCATATACCACTCCCTAGCAATAATCGATCCATAACTCCGTGTGGAATGGAAAGATACCTGCATTTAGAATGAACAGATATATTCAGTTTCAGAATAGAAATGTGTGAGCTGCGTGCAATGAAGTGAATGAGCTGTGTGTTCAGAAATGAAAATTTATAAGCTGCGTATTCAGAATTAAAATGTGTGAGTTGTGTGTCCAAGGTGAAGTGAATGAGCTGTGTACCCGAAAAGGAGCTGTGTGCCCGAAAATGAGTTGTGTGCTTGAAAACGAGCTGTGTGCCTAAAAATGAGCTGTGTGCCTGAAAATGAGCTGTGTGCCCGAAACGAACTGTGTGGTCAGAATGAATCATGTGTTCAGAGTGAGTTGTGTGCCAAATTAACAGAATATTGTGGTGAGCTGTGTGCCAAGTCAGCATCATGTTCTAAATAAGCTGCATGTCGAATCAGTATTGTGCTATATGCAAGCCGTATGCCAGAATAAGCAGAAGTACTGTGCATATGAATGTGTTCAGGACGAGCAGATAAAATTCATAGCGAAAACATGAAATGCGCAGGAAATGCAGAATACATTGTAGAGAATGTAAAAGTGAAGTACGTACCTCTCGCGCCTGGTGAGATAGGTGAGACTCTGGCTCCCATAGCAATAGGTCCACAGGTGCTCGCTGCGCGAAGTCGGTAAAGTGATAGAAGGTACTCGGAGGGTGGATATGCTCCTGTGGGTGGTACCTCTCTGGGTCAAATGGTCGAATTCTCGGAGGCAGTGGCATAACGTCTGGCTCGTCCTCTACTCTCGGGGAACCTCCTCCGTATGGGATATCGTTAACCATCTGAGAAAAGATGCAAAAATGAGCAAAATTAGTGGAATAAGTCAAAATTACAAAAAGTCAACAAAAGTCAACTCTCGGGAAGAGAAAAAGTCAACAAAAGTCAACGCCCGAGAAAATGTGCTAAACTTCGAGACAAACATACCTCAAGTGGTGAAAATGGAGAAAGAAGCTCCAAAATCAAATTTTAATCGGTTCAAAACGAAGAGAATCGAAAGTTTTCACGAAAAAACTTCGCGTTGGGCGTTGGAAAACGCATATAAAGTGCAGATCTAAGAGAAAAAATGGTCTAGGAAGGAAGAGGGATGTATTTCAGCCTTAGAGTTATGAGCAAGAGTGATTTGGATGTGTGAGCTTAAAGGGCCGAACCTTAAAAGACAAAACTGCCCCAAATTATGTAAACTGGTCGGCCGACCAGTTTTTCAGGCTGCCGACCACTTGGTGGTCAACAATTGGTCGGTGAATGTTTTAGGAGGTCAGTGGCCCTCATGGGTGGTCTCCAAAGTCCATTTGTTCTCCCTATATATTTTGGTAATGATTGGAGTCCTCAGCTCTCGAGAAAGCACAAGAAAAGTACACTTTTTAGTGCGAAATTGTCTCCGCGGGAACTTCAAATTCGAATCTTTGATGCGTGGCTCATCGTTACTCGTCATGGGCAAGGTGTATCCTTTTGGAATACGGTGTAACCCCTTTGAGTGGTAAATCAGAGGTCACGGTTGAATTGCTCTCTTTAAGGCATGAACTTCTTTACTCGTCATTTTGTTCCAAACATGCTATTGAAGTTGCACTTTTCTTGCATTGTTATGCAGTTTCTTTACTTGCGTGATCTCTACTTGCGTTGTCACGCATCGTACTCGTATTATAATGCGTCTCTGCCTTGCGTTGTTACACACGATACTTGCATTGTCTTGCACC
The DNA here is from genome assembly GCF_004153795.1 of Camellia sinensis. Taxonomy (NCBI): domain Eukaryota; kingdom Viridiplantae; phylum Streptophyta; class Magnoliopsida; order Ericales; family Theaceae; genus Camellia; species Camellia sinensis. The sequence goes on from NW_021026655.1 coordinate 114,142, forward strand.
CCTCCACTTGCGTTGTCATGCACTTTTCACTTGCCTTGCCATCATGTATCTAACGATATTATACCCATTGAGTTTCATCCTTTCGCAGGCATGATATTGTATGTACGGTTCCTTTGAAGCTGGCGTGACTAGACAAGCCGGACGGTATTGTATTCTCCGCGTGAGACGTAGCGAGAATTGTATAATTCTCTCACATTCGTTCTGCATGAAATGTAGTTTGATTTGTATTCGTTCGCTTAAAACTGTCGTATTTATTGTGTATAATTGCTTCGTTACAACTTTCTTTGCATGATTATAAGTTATGTTCGGCCTCGTGCATGTCTTTTGCATTTTGCCACTGCCTGCGGGCACGTCTCTTTGTTATCTCGCCTGTTTGTCTAAGTCTTCGGCCTTGTAAAAAATGAGTCATCTTTGGGCTTTGACATTCACTCCCGTCACTTATGACTTTCGAGTTCTGTCAAAGAGGGGCAACTGTAGACACCCCATTTTTGACCGACCTTAAGAGTCAGACGTCATCAATTGAGCGCTCGATGATAATGCGTGTTGTGCTCGTTTCGAGCTTCGGAGTTTTGGCTGAGAGCCTTGCCTCCGGGTCTCCGAACTCTTTGTGCTTTGGCTCGGTTTGAGGACCAAGCCTTCTTTCCCTTCCCGGAGGAAAGGAGAGTTGGCTGAGAGCCTTGCCTCCGGGTCTCCGAACTCTTTGTGCTTTGGCTCGGTTTGAGGACCAAGCCTTCTTTCCCTTCCCGGAGGGAGGGAGAGGTCTTGTAGATCATCTCTGCATGGTCATAGACTACTTTTCGTGGTCGTAGGCCACTTTTCCCGTTTGAAGAACTAGTTTTCGGTTTTTGGAGCCTTCGGCCGTGCACCTTGTCTCGAGGCCAGTTAACATTCTCTATTTGGCTTGGTTTTTGAACCAACCTTGCTTCCTTTCCCTAGAGGGACACTATGGTCTGGGAGACCACTTTTGTGGTCGTGTTTTTGGTGCTCGACAGCTAGTTTTCGAGGCTCCCAGCTGCGCGCTTTGCCTCCTGAGCTCTCGTCTTGCTTCCGTTTTGGTTGGTTTTTGGTACAAATCTTGTATTCCTTGTTTGGAAGGTGGTACGAGGGTGGGTCACCAGTTTTTCCCCTTGGAGGCCACTTTTCTTCTCGCCAGCCAGTTTTCTGGTCAGGAAACTGGTTTTCTTAGTCTTTAGGCCATCTTTTCTGGTCTCCCACCACACCATTAGCTTGCTTTCAGTGTGGAGACCACCATTTTCCCCTGTCGACCACTTTATTTCCTGGGAGACCACATGTGGTGGTCGGTAGCTTTCCCTCTGTTTTGGCAGACTGTGTGGATGCCAGCTCTGCCAGCTAGAGGGCACAGCTGGTCGGCAGCTTTCTCCAAGAAGCTTTAAATTTTGTTTTTCTATAAGAGAGAGCCTCTCTCTCCGTTCCAGAGGTTTTGAAATTTCCCTAAGGCATAAGCATATGTCTCCCTCTATATCTCTATATTTGGTGCCTAAAGAGTGTGTTGTTCTTCACTTTTGCACCACAACCCTTAACCATACACCCCCATCATTGAACTGAGGTTCTTGAAGGATATTTTTGGAGGTTAAAAAGATGATTCTTGGCTGAGAAATCTGCTGGTTTTGCAGTGCTTCAAGGGAAACCTCTTTTCTCCCTTTTAAGCTAGGTTTTGGTTGCTCTCTTGGTCTCATTTGCATGCTTATTTAGACCTTGCTTTCAACTGGAAAAAGTTTTGTATTCAAGTATTTTTTATGTTTGTTTGAGACCTCTTGGGTGTTGAGGGTCTTCTACCCTCTTGCATGCTTTGTTTAGCTTTGTTTTTTGCCATCATTTGAGGCCTTTGGTTTAATCTTTTCTTGGCCTTTTAGCCATTGAAATCCAATGGATTTTAAATGGTAGGCATGTGGCTTTGAGGCCTCAAATCAGAGGGGGGTGATCCCCTCTCTTCTTATTTCGTTTGCTTGCATTATTAGCCTATCAAAGGAGCATGCGTCTTCATACTTTCAAGGCTTGGTTCAGGCACTTTTTTGTGACTTTTAGGGCCTGCCTTAGCTCTATCTATGGCTGGTTTGGTCACCTTGTGCTTGCTTCTTGTATGTGTAGTGTAATCCCATTTATGGCGCATCAAAGTAGCATGTCTTTCTAGCATATATTGACTCCATTACAGTAGATTTTTGGTCATTATTTGACATGTCATGACTCTACTTTTGGCTGGTTTGGTAGCCTCTTGCATGCTCCATATGCTTGTAATGTAAATCTTGTTTACTAGCTTTGTTTACATGATGTTTTGGCTCATTATTCTAGCATATCTTGGCTATGCTCCAAGATGATTTTGTTCATATTTTGGACTACTCTAGCTCTATTTTGAGGCTTCTTGGTCGAATGATGGTTGTCATGCATGCTTGTAGTGTAATATCCTTGACTAGCTTTGAATTTCGAGGCCTATTCCATACCTAACTTGAGGTATTTCCATGTTTTGGCATCATTGAGAATGATATTTCAGAGCATGTAGGGCTGTTATACTTCCATATGTTTCGCTCCTTAAGTGTTATTGAGGGTTGTGCCTTTATGCCCTATTTGTGAGCCATTACATGAGCCTCATTTTCGTGCCTTTCAAACCATCATCTCAACCCATCTTTGCTACTGTTTTGGCCTGTATAGGGTCTGTTTGGGGTTGGTTTGGCCATTTGAGCATTGTCTTGCATGCCTCTAGAGTAATACACTTCACTAGCTTCTACGCTTGAGCTTTTCAACATGCATTACATGGGTTGTTCGCATGATTCTAAGTCATTTTGCATGCCATTTCAGTGCTGGAGCATATGCCGTTGTACTCCATGTTTCATCCTTTCAATGCCTTTGGAGAGTTGTATTTTGTGCCTTGAGCTTGGGCCAATATACATGCATGTTTGTATAGCAATTTGAGTTTCTATCTTCGCATGTATGGCCACTGTTTTGGCATGACTGAGGTCAGTCCATTTCGGTTTAAGTCCATCGAGCATTGTGTATGCTATGTGGTTCATTGCATTGTGTATGCTAGTTGTTGTTCACATTGATTGCATGCCTGTGATGCCTTGCATTGAGTATGTATGCATGTGCATTGAGCATGCCATTAGCCTTGTTAGGTTGTTCATGTTGCATTGCATGTTTTCATGCTTGTCCCTTGCATCTTGTTCACATGCTTGTTTCATTGCATTGTATATTTGCATGCTTGAGCCGCATTGTGTATGCCATGACATGTTATTTGTTGCATTTTGTTTAGAATAGAAGTTAGTCCAAACATGGGAAACGAGGGGGCGTTTCATACTCGAAGTGATGAAACGTGCCTGAATTCTCGATCGACGACACTCTTGACTGTACATGATGGAGTTTTAGGCTTTATGTGTTTGTGTGTGCATTCATTTCATATTGAGTTGTGCAACTTGGGCTCCTCGGCCATCATGCATCGAGATGCATGATTGGTGGCCCGAGAATCGAGAACCATACTCCCTTGAGCTTACGTAATGATAGGGAGGGTGGTTGTGCATACATGTGTTGCAAATACTTTGCCATGCCCCTTTCTTGCTCTCTGTTGTAGCAAACCAGAAACCAGCAGCAAAAACTGGTCGGCCGACCAGATAAAGTGGCTGGCCGACCACTCTTTCTGGTTTTCAGCATAAAAAGTGGTTGGCAAGTGGTCTCCAATGCCAACAACTGGTCGGTAGCATCCCTACAGATTCCCATGATGGAGTTTCAGCCTTCTGGAGCTTTTTGCAGTGTCTTGAGACCAGTTGCAAACAGAGGCAAATTGGGGCATCGCGACGGATTTTCGCACGAAGTGACCAGACACGCATCCTTGGTCATCCAAGGCAGAGTTGAGGCAGCCTATTTCATATAGTTTACATGCTTATTCAATTGCTAACTTAGTTAATTTGTTAACTAGTTAGAGTTGTGTAATAATTTGCTGTAGCTTGTTATTCATTCTGGTGTGTAATAACTAGTTTAATTAGATTAGCTTAGATTAGCTAGTTGGTTCTGTATTATTCATTCGGACCCTCCGTTGAGAGGGCACAACTGTTGTAAATAAGTGTGCGTGTGTGTGATGCATGTCTTCCAACCCCCATTTCTTTCTCTTTTTTATTTACCAGCTTACGATGGTTAGTTTTAGGGCATGTTTCAATTAGCATCCTTATGGTCACATGTTTGCATCCATTCATTTGTCCTGCATGCACTGGGCTTGGCGCATCATGCTAACTCATTGTATTCTAATTTCTGTTTGAATACATGTATCAAATTGCATTTCGCATGACATTTTAGAATAGCCGAGTCTATCTTAGTTGCATTTTGTATGTGTTGCATTAGGCATTATTGACATAGCTAGGATCATGCATTGATTTCTAACATAGCTTTTGTTTTGGCTCGGAGTACTCGGTAAGTGTTTATGCTTTAGCATCCTTGCATGTATGTGAGTGACTTCCATGATAGCATGCTTGCTACGAGGCTAACTACTTATGTGATATAACTGCCTGAATGCCTGTGGGTGAAGGTCGGATTACTTGAATTGGAACAATTCATTGATTATGAGTTCTAAGCCCACTTGAGGGTGGCAAAATCCGCATTTTAGCCTACTTGCGAGTAGCAAACCACTTTCAAAAACCAACATGAGATGTTCCAACTTAGGCGATCCAGTCTATACTTGTATGTTGTGTGCATCACATAATAATTCTAGGTTAATAACCGGAATAGGAGCACATGTGTTTTCAAAAATAAGATATCATGTTAGTAAAGGCCGATCTTTGATCGGGCGAGCGGGGGTGCTCATTGCATGACCTTCCCCTCTCGTACCCAAGTTCTCGAGCCGAGGCAACTTTGATGATAACGGACACGTGGCCTTAGGCACGAGTCAGGGTTTCCTAAATTTCCTAAAAATAAAATATTTAGGTGGCGACTCTGTATCTGGCAAAGTAGTCCATGTTTGGCACTTCTTTCTAAAAATCAGTTTTTCAAAATGATTTTCTGAATTTGGACTTTTTAGTGATTTATTAATCTCGTATTGCACTTTGCAAGATCAGATTAAGAACCGTGACATTGGGTCCGAACTGTAGTGAGCCTAATGAACAAAACGGGACTGTCCCGGGACATTCGGGCGCGTCTGCAGTTGTCTACAACAGCCTCTAACTTGACACCATGATCCTAAAGCTCTATAACACACGACATTTTATAGTAAGTTCTCTGAATCTTTTTTTGGCAGTCATTTGACTCATCTCTGTAGGAGGGAAGACAACCAATATGCACAAAATCAAGAAAATGCTTTCTCTCATATACAGGTATACTTTCAAATTTGGTTATGGAAATGTAATGCTTTTTGGTCGCTTGTCAATGAGAAGCAATGAAGCCATCCTCGTAAGGAGTTCATTGGAGGTAGTAGGAGGATTTTGGGTTAGGGAGTAGCTCATGTCAAAAAATGTAGATATAACAAAGAATGGAAGTTGGTTTTCAAGCAGCATCAGGTCGTGCTTATTTGCGCTTTCATTGATGATACTTTGAGAATAGATATTTGTCATCGTACTTCTTCTTCTCGTAGTTGGTCTGGTCAACCAAGAAGAAACTGAGAAACAAATCAAGCATTGTCACTGTCAAGGTGGTCAATGGGGTCTACATAAGACTTGCGAGCTCTTTCTACCAACTTTTTCATCAAATCCAAGTAATCTTCCTTTCTCTGATTGTCACGTTGAAGATGCAATTCTAGAAAATGCTTTTTATGTTTTTCCATGGAAAGTAGTTTGGGTCGACCATTGTGGTAAGGCCCTATTGAAACTAGTTTAGTTGTGCATGCCTTTTCATTTACATGACACATTCCTTTATGCACTCTGAAGATACAAGGTTATGAATCCCCAATATTCTCATTGCTATGTTGTTCCATTCTCTCTCTATCACTTAACACCAATTGAAAATGGGTAAGTTTAGTACGTGTGTATGTAAAAAAAAAAGAAGGAAAATGATACGTCTCATTTTCGTTTGTTTAGACGAAAAATATTTTTTATATATGGTAGTGGTAGTGGTAGTGGTAGTGTTGTGGTGAAGGTGAAGGTGGAGGTGGAGGTAGGGTGGTAGCGGTGGTGATGGTGGTATGGTATGGTGGTGGAGGTGAGAATGGTAGTGGTAGTTTGGTGACATTGATAAGATTTTAATTCGGAAAACGTTTTTCGTTTATAAAAAGTGAAAAATATTTTTTACCCAAATAATATTGTTTTTCGTTGACCATGGAAAATATTTTTTGTTGACTTTCGTTTTTCATTGTATCAAACACTAGAAAATGTTTTCCGCTTAAACAAACGGAGCGTTAGATTAGAAGAACAAGAAGAAAAAAAAAGTTTACTCCTATTCTAAATCGGTCATGCTATAATGCACACCCTTTTTAAAAGAGTGTGTATAACATGTAAGTTGTGACATTTGTAGTGTTGATCGTCAACTAAATATGTTTTAGTTATAACTTAAAAAAATTAATGAGTTGTAATTAAACACCACATAAAGTATAACTAATAATTTTTTTGATTATAACCAAAATAATAATTATAATAAGTCATAATTAATATCACAATAAATCATAACTATTACCATAGTAAGTCATATCTTTACTTGAAATGTCAATTTTGAGATGACGCTTTTAAAAACAAATTTTGCCATCTAATTGTGCTCCACCCGAACATTCAAAAGCAAGATGTCAATATGACATGACTTGGCAATGTGTCACACACTGGCAATGAGGAAGCCTTGACAAAGATATGCAAGTGTGTGTGGCGCTAGTTAACTCTCTTCATTAGCCCGCCAATAAAGCTCAAAAGGTTTGTAAAGACAAGCAAACACAATATTAGTTAAGTTGATAAGCCACAAGATTGGAGACAAGCCACAAAATAGCAATCAACAAGCTAAAATTAAAGTAAGCAACAACTGAAAGGCTTTGAACAATTTAAAGGTGAAATGAACTTTTCATTGATCAAAAGAAGGCATTACAATAGTTGAACAATACACCAAAAGTGCTACAAAAGTTTCCTTACCATAAGCTAGGTTGGGGTACATTAAAGGCACAAGTGGTTTGGTTCAACACTTGGATACCCCCTCCTTAATGTAGCTTGTTAAGCCTTTTCCTAGCTGGCAGGAGGAAACATCCACTATGTTTGAGGAGTCATAATGGAATTTTAAAAATTCTACAAAAATAGAAAAATTACAACTATTGGTCCCAAAACAACTTTAATACTAAGGTATTTACATAAGAATTTACAAGGCAAAAAGATTACATTTCACCCTCCAAAAGTTAGCCTAAAGTTGCTACTTGGACAGGCAAGTCTGTGACCTGCTGTGGATAGGTTGCTTCATGACATATCTTGAGCTATCTTGCACTATGCCTTGGGCCTTTGCTTGCACTTGCACTTGCACCTGCACCTGCACCAACAACTTCTTAGGCATGGTTTTGGCTCTCCAAAGGGCGTAAATGAGTGTGGCACCAAGGTGTTGACCCTTGGATGGGCGCACCTTAACAGTCTCCCCCACTTGAACGGTCGACGCCCTCGACGACTTGGCCCAATAAGCAACAATCTCGTCTTCAAAATCCGACAAGTCTACCTCTCGTTCCCAGTTGATTTCTTCATCTCCAAGGCCTTTCCATTTCACCAAGTATTGCCTTTGTTTCTTCTTGGAAACCATTTTCACCCGATCGGCCAAGATAGACTCAATAGACCTTTTCCCTGCTTTGGCTGTGATGGTTTGGCGTTTCAGTTCATTTCGGGTTGGATCTTCCTTGTCTGGATAGTAAGGCTTCAAATAACTCACATGGAAAACTGAGTGCACTTTTCAGCCAAGATGGAGCCTCTATCTTGTAAGCACATTTTCCAATTCTCTTCAAAATGGTTACCGGTCCCTCATACTTGCGCACTAGCCTTTTGTCTCTTCCCCTCATGAACTTGCGTTGCTCGAGGTTGAGTTTGACAAGAACTTGATCCCAAGCTCTAAACTCAAGTGGCTTTCTCTTTTCATCAGCCCATTTCTTCATTTTACTTGTTGCTTTTTCAAGACAGGCACGAGTAATGTCATGGTTTCTCTTCCATTCCTTAGCAAATTGGTAAGCCCTGGGTGACTTTCATTCATAAGGTCCATCCACTGTTTAGGGCAACAGTGGCTGTTGGCCATTCACTATCTCAAAAAGCACTCTTGCCCGTAGAGCTACTCTTTTGAGAGTTGAGACATAACTGTGCTACATCAAGAAGTTACATCCAATTTTGTTGATTGACATTGACAAAGTGGCGCAATTACTCCTCGAGCATACAGTTGAAGTGTTTAGTTTGCCCATCCATCTCCGGATGGTAGCTTGATAAAGTATTAAGTTGTGACCTAAGAAGCTTGAATAACTCCGTCTAGAAGTTGCCAACAAAGCGCGTATCTCGGTCACTAACAATACTTTTAGGCACACCCCAATACTTAACAATGTGTTTGAAGAAGAGTTGGGCAGTCTCCTCCGCTGAAACATACTTTGGGGCAGCAACAAAGGTGGCATATTTGGAGAACCGGTCCACAATAGTTAAGATAGTCCCGATGTCTCCCACTTTAGGCAATGCAGTGATGAAGTCAAGTGATACACTTTCCCACAGATGTTTAGGCATGGGCAAAGGTTCAAGCAAGCCTGCTTTCTTCTTATGTTCAACCTTGTCTTGCTAGCAAGTGAGACAAGTGTGGATATATTCTTCCATATCATCACATATTTGGGGCCAATAATATCCTTGTTTCACCAAGGCCAATGTTCGCTCCCAACCCTGATGTCCTGCCCAAAGTGTATCATGACACTCCCAAAGAAGTGCCTTCCTTAAGTCACCAACCCTGGGTATAAATATGTTGTTGCCTGTTGTCATTAGAAGTCCATCTTGCACCCAAAATTGGCGAGTTTTGCCCATTTTGACAAGGTTCATAAGATTCTCTACCATAGCATCATTGTCTAGATGAGCCTTTATTTTCTCCTTGATGCTGGTTGAAATGGAAGTAAGTGAACATACATGGTGGAACACGGCAAGCTCCACTTTCCTACTTAGTGCATCAACAACATGGTTAGTGGCACCGACCTTGTATTCTAACGCAAAATCAAACTCTGCCAACTTCTCTTGCCACCATGCTTGTCGTACGCATATCTTGGGCTGTGTTAAGAAACGGCTAACTGCCGTGTTGTCAATCTTTACAACAAACCGTGAGCCTAAGATGTAGTGCCTCTAAGTCCTCAGACAATGCACTACTGCAAGCAACTCTTTCTCATGAGCTAGATATCTCCGCTCGGCATCATTAAGCTTCCTACTCTCACAGGCAATTGGGTGACCATCTTGCAAAAGAACACCACCCCAAGCAAAATCAGATGCATCAATTTGTATCTCAAAAGTTTTACCTAAGTCAGGTAGAGCCAAAACAGGATCTTTTGACATAGCTTCTTTCAAGGCTTGTTGGCACTCCTCTGCCCAAACATATGGCTTGCCCTTCTTTAGCAACTCTATCAATGGGGAAGCTAGTCTTGAGTAGCCTTCAACAAACTTGCGATAATAATTAGCTAACCCAAGAAATGACTGCAACTCTGAGACTTTAGCAGGTGGTTGCCACTCTTGAATAGCCTTGACCTTCTCTTGGTCCATTTTGATGCATTCGTGCTCAATAATGTGCCCTAGGAACTTAATCCTCTCTTGGGAAAAAGAACACTTCTCTAGCTTGACATATAGCTTGTGCTCTCTCAACTTGGTAAGGGCTTTCTGAAGATGCTCCACATGCTCTTCTAAAGTGGAGTTATAAATTACAATGTCCTCCAAATATATTACCACGAATTGATCTAAATACTCTTGAAAAACGTCATTCATCATGGTGCAAAATGTTGCTGGGGCATTGGTCAAGCCAAATGGCATGACAAGAAGCTCATAAGAGCAATAACGAGTAACAAGAGTGGTTTTAGGCTCGTCTCCCTCGGCAATTCGTACTTGATAGTACCCCGATTGAGGATCTAGCTTTGTGAAATATCTTACTTTGCTCAATTGATCAAATGAATCTGCAATGAGAGGAAGGGGATACTTGTTCTTGATGGGCAACTTGTTGAGTGCCTGATAATCTACACATAAGCGAAGACTACTATCATGCTTCTTTTGGAACAGGACAGGTGCACCAAATGGGGCCTTGGATGGCCTAATGAATCCTGCTTCCAATAACTCTGTAAGCTGCTTCCTTAATTCATTCAACTCAAGAATAGCCATTCTATATGGTGCCCGAGCTAGTGGTTTTGCCCCTGGCACCAACTCAATAGCATGATTCACACCTCGTCGTTGAGGCAAATCCTTAGGCAACTATTCAGGCATAACATCTTCAAATTGCCTTAAGACCTTCTTGACTATGGTTAGGACAAGAGTAGATTCAAGAGCTTCATTCAACTTCAATGCAGCAATCCAAGTTTGCTCACCATGCCTAACACCCCTCTTGAGTTGCATAGCTGAGACAAACCGGTCACTGTTGTTAGTGGCCATAGCAGGAATGAGACATGGCTTATCCCCCATGACACACATACTATTAGAATAAGGCATGACTGCCGTCTTTGTGGTTCTCAAGAAATCCAACCAAAGGATGGCTTGGAAGTCATCCATGGGCACTGCGGTGAAGTCTACTCTTCCTTCCCAACTGCTGACCTTTAAATGAACAGATTTTGCAACCCCATAGATGGGCTACACTGCCGAGTTAACCGCCTTGATGTGGCTACCATCCTTCTCTAAAGATAGCCCAAGTCTTTCAACTTCGGTCCCCGCAACAAAGTTGTGGGTGGCCCCTGTGTCAATCAAAGCACGGAGGAG
>NW_021026655.1:149817-161954 GCF_004153795.1 Camellia sinensis
CTGACAAGAAAGAAGCACACAAAATATCCGGGTGAAGTCAGAGCGGTTTTGGCTCTCTCCATCTGGCGCGTTGTATAAGAAGTCCTTCACCGGTCCTTATCTCAAGTGTGTGCACCCGAATAGTGTGGAGGCCTTCTTGTTTGAAATTCATGAAGGCATTTGTGGCAGCCACATAGGGGGCAGGTCCTTGGCCTACCGACTTATTTCGCAAGGCTACTGGTGGCCGTGTATGCAAGCCGACGCCCAGAAATATGTTCGCAAGTGTGAGAAATGCCAGAAGTTTGCCCACCAGATCCACCAGCCGGCCAGGGAACTTCTTCTCCTCACCAGCCCTTGGCCTATTGCGATGTGGGGGCTAGATATAGTGAGGCCGCTCTCAACAGCACTAGGCAACTGGAAGTTCTTCATCACGGCCACAGACTACTTCACCAAATGGGTTGAAGCGGAGCCTTTGGCAACAATCAAGGAGAAAGACGTGGACCGGTTTGTCTGGTAGAACGTAGTCACGCCGTTTGGCATCCCCAAAATTCTGATCTCTGATAACAGCACCCAGTTTGACGGTCACCTATTCAGAGGGTTTTGTGAAGATTTAAAGATTGAATTCTACAACTCTATTTCGGCTTACCCACAGTCCAATGGCCAAGCCGAGGTGTCGAACAAGATCATAGTTGATGGGTTGAAGAAACGGCTGGAAAAGGCTAAGGGCAAATGGGCTGAAGAATTACCTAGCGTCCTTTGGGCATACCGAACAACCCCGCGACGTTCGACCGGGGAAACTCCATTTGCTTTGGCTTATGGCATGGAGGCGGTCATACCTTTGGAAGTTGGAATGCCCGCCCTTAGAAGCGAAAGTTTCGAGCCCGAGCTAAATGCCGAGGCTATTGCCTTGGAGCTGGACCTAGCAGAAGAGCGCCGGGAGAAAGCCCTCATCCATGTGGCCGCCTACCAACAAGAGCTCTCCAAGAAGTATAACAAGACAGTGCACCCCAGACCGTTCAAAGTTGGGGATTGGGTTTTGAGGAAGATTATGGGCAACACCCTGGTGCCAGGAGAAGGCAAACTAGGGGCGAATTGGGAAGGACCCTACAAAATCACTGGTCTGGCTGGCAAGGGGGCTTACCACTTGGAGGATCTAGAGGGAAGAGCCATACCCCGGCCATGGAATGCGGCCAACTTGAAATTGTATTATTTTTAAGGTTTTTACTTTCCTCTTTTTATAAAGCAATTTTTTGGCTTGCAAAGCAGAATGTAATTCTTTTTGTCAAATTATAGAAGTCATTTTGCTTTAGCACTTGGATTATTGTTTTAATGTTACGGACCGAGATGATGTGCTCCGGTTGGAAGAGTTGGTGTTTTGTCCAACTTAGGATTCCCAACCGAGATGATTTGCTCCAGTTGGAAGAGTTGGTGTTTTGTCCAACTTAGAATCCCCAACCGAGATGATGTACGCCGGTTGGAAGAGTTGGTGATTTGTCCAACTTAAAATTCCAAACCGGGATGGTGTATTCCGGTTGGAAGAGTTGGTGTTTTGTCCAACTTTGGATTCCCAACCGAGATGAAGTACTCCGGTTGGAAGAGTTGGTGTTCTGTCCAACTTGGGATTCCCAACCGTGATGAAGTACTCCGGTTGGAAGAGTTGGGTATTTCGGTGCATGAATTTGTTTTGTTATGCTCAAATTGCTTCGACCGTGTTATGGACTCCGGTCGACAAAGTGTTCCAATGATAAGTTATACCGAGATAGTTTGCTGAAGATGGAATGGATTACTACCGGACAAACACTTGGCGAAAATTCAAAATTTTTCATTAATAAAGAAATTCATTACAAGAGGTGGGGACAGAGCCCGGTTACATCAAAAGTATTGAAAGCAAAAATACAAAGAAAAGAAAGCTAAACCAAGGGGGATAGATTGGTGAATTCATCCTCGGCAGCCTCAAGGTTGACGGTTGGGCTCGCTTCTTGGGCACCGGGCTCAGCTTGACCGGGCTGCACTTCCACTTCGGCGTCCTCAGCCTCCGAATCTGTCTCATCACTTCCTTCTTCAAGCCCCTCCTTGGCCTCCGCTTGAAGCGCACTGAATACATTATTTGCGTAAGGCACGAGGTAGACCGGTAGCTTGGCGGGAGGAGGATTAGTAAATACATCGGTGTCGGAGCCCTGGCCGAGGTGCTCGCAGGCGGACTTCCAGCCAGCCTTGAAAAAGATGTCTTGTGTTGCAAAGACTTGCTTCTTGTAGTTCTTCTCGGCTTCGTTAAACCCGGCATTGTTGGCAGCCCGGCAAGCTCTCCTCTTCGTCTTCTTAAAAGCGTCCACCTCAATCTGGAGCTCACTTTGTTTTTTCTCGGCCGCCTCCAGCTGACCGAGCAGTCTGTTGTTGTCAGCATTGGCTATCTGGAGGGAAGCCTTAGCCCGGCCCAGCTCGGCTTGAAGGCTCTCAACCTGGCTGGCTGTGTCATTTGCATTTTGCCTAAGCCGGTGGATGCGCTCCAAAACCAGATGCTGTTTTTGAATGGCCTGCAAAAAACAAAGTTGATGAGAAACGGTACCGGGCAAACACTTAGGAAAATTTTCAGAGCTGCATTGGCTTACCCTGGCCATGGACTTTACTGATGACTTGACTAACCGAGTGTCAGGGACGTGGTCGCTGCCAACCACGTCGCCCGGTAGAAGAAATGCTTTGGAGAGAGCCGCAGCCCTACTTAGTTGCATTTTGCCATGTGTTGCATTAGGCAATTTTTGTATTAGTTAGGATCATGCATGGATTTCTAATTTAGCTTCTATTTGGGCTTGGGAGTACTTTGGTAAGTTTTTCATGCTTTAGCATCCTTGCATTTCGTAGTGAGTGACTGCCATGATAACATGCTTACCATGAGGCTAAAACTGCTTATGTGATATATCTGCCTGAATGCCTGTGGGTGAAGGTTCGGGTTATTTGATTTGGAACAATTCATTAAGTGTGAGTTTTAAGCCCACTAGATAGTTGGCAAAACCATTTTTTTTTAAGCCCCACTTGAGGGTGGCAAAATCTGCATTTAAGCCTACTTGCGAGTAGCAAATCACTTTCAAAACAAGCATTGAAATGTTTTGTTCCATTCAGGCGAATCTAGTCTATATTGTTTGCTGTGCGGCATCACATAAAATTTAAGCCAATAACCGGAATAAGAACGCCATAATGTTTTTCAAAACTTAGATATCATGGTTAGATAGAGCCGATCTTTTGATATCGGGCGAGCGGGGTGCTCACGAAGTGGCCTTCCCCAATCGTACAAGGTTCCCGAAGCCGAGGCAACTTTGGTGATGCGGGCCACGTGGCCTTTGGCAATGAGTCTAGGGTTTTTCCATAATGTCACGACCCGGAACTCGCCCCCATGGTTAAGGACGTAACCGGCCAGTAATCCTAAGATTACCTACGGGCCTCAAACCAAAAAAAACAGATTAACACATCAGAGTAAAGGGCTAAAGGGAAGCCAAAATTTTAAAACTTCTGTCCATAGAGCTATGTTACATGGCACATCAAAAAACAAACCATACATATGTACGTGAATAACTTCACAACAGAAACATTAGGCACATGTTTCTGTACAGACAGGGATCATCCAAAACTAAGTCAACCCATAAAAAACTATTAAGCAGACATATAACAAAAACTTCGCCAACCTATTAACCCAAAATGTAAATATATAACAAAAGGGCGAAGACGGGTCTCGTGCGTAGACACAAGGCTACCTCTCAAAAAACCTTAGTTGTTCCATTACAGACTTCACTGAGACTGGGTCTGGCTTCTCTTGGCTCACCTAAACAAATACTATTGAATAGAGCAGTGAGCGATAGGCCTAAATGTGAATAATATCAAATCAAATAACAGAAGTCACATAACAATGTAGAACAATATGCTCCAAACGGGCCTTAGGCCCAATTCATATTTCCATTTAACAGATATATAACTATTACGAAATTCAAAATCAAGTGACCTGTAGTTCTAAAACATTCTTGGGCCCCTTTGGCCCATTCAGATTTCCATTCATGTCAAAACGGCCTTCGGCCCATTCATATGTCAAAAACGGCCTTCGGCCCATACATTCGTGTCAAAACGGCCTTCGGCACAACCGTGTCATTTCCCGATGTCAAACGGAACCCTATTCTATCTTTCCTAAATCGACTCGCTTCCCGGTCCATTATTCATATCGAAACGAACCTTCGCCGTCTACTCCGTTTACGTTCAAACGGCTTCAGCCCATTACATTTTGTTGTCAAAACGGTCCTTCGGCCCACTCATTCATTGTCAAAACGATCTTAGGTCCATTCATATGTTCCAAAACGACTTCGGTTCCACCCATTTTCTATCAAAACGAACCTTCGGTCCATTCTTATATGTCAAAACGGACTTCGAGTCATTCATATTTAGGTCAAAACACCTTCAGTCCGCTTCTTTTGTTATCAAGACGACCTTCGGGTCATTTATGTTTATCAAAACGACCATTTGGTCCTTTTTATAGTTTATCGAAACGACTTTGGTCCATTTATGTTTATTCCTGTCAGGACTTTTGCACAATCCCAATTAGCAACTTTACAAAGCATTAAGCGAATAATATTGCGATCATTCACAATTCATTCAAAATCGATATTACTCACAGGATCGGCTTGTGGATTTCAACCTGGCGCTTTGACCCTACATATTTTCCATGAACACAAAAGGGGTCATTAAATAGTTCAATCCGTTCTCTAATTCACATATCCTCTTTAGGGCTTTATTATTATCTCATTAACCTCATTAACAATGCTTAACATATTGCCTAAAGAGTGCTTACAAAGTTTGAAAGAGAACGGAAAACAGAACAACAAAATGCAAAAACAGGATTTCAGTAAAGAAAATTAGGGTCCCCGCTCGAGCGTGGACTTCCCCTGCTCGAGCGGACCCTTAGGTCTGCGAAAGTACTGGATTGCCTTCATAATCAGCTCGAGCATGAATTCGGCGCCTCGAGGCGGACTGCCTGTCTACATAGCTCCCGCTTGAGCAATCAACTTTCCCCGCTCGAGCAGGAACCATGTCTGCAGGAAAATCTGGGAGCTCGATTCTTCCGCTCAAGCGGGCACTTCACCCGCTCGATTGCGGACATCGAAAATCTGGGTTTTCCAGATTTGAGTTCTTGAGCTTTCATCTCGACATTCAAAGCTCTAAATGCATGATTTCGGTCCGAACTTCACATAACATGTACTAAACATGGTACAAAACATAGAATTTACAACATATTTGAAGCTCAATTTCATAATTTATTCTACTGCACGGCTCATTTTCCACCAACTTCATTACCAATGTAACCATCTTCATGCCATTCAAAAAGCTTCTTACTTCCAGGATTGTACATGCATGTGGACATTAATTAAACCCCCTCATCTGTCTCATATGATGAAAAGATGGTTCAATACGATGGATTTCAACAAATTGCAACATGAGTTATGTAATTCAAGCTCAAAATATGCAAATTCAAAATCATACTATGCATTGCATATATTTGTCTTTTCAAATTCATCAAAACCAACTACTTTCATGTTTAGATTCACCAAATTATCTTCAATTCACAAAATCAATCAAATTCATTGGTTAGGGTTGGTTACTCACCTAGGAGTTTACTTCCAAACTCTGTCAATTCTGAGTTAATCTTCAATTTCTAAGCTAGAGCCAAAAATTGCCAAGTATCTTCTTTCTCTTCTCTATAGCCGGCTCCCTCACTCTCAATTGTCTAACTCAGATTTTTGAGTTTTTTTTAAGAGAGCTAAAGGGGAGTTGCAATGCAAATATAACAAGCACCACTAAACAAATTTTTAATATAAGATAATCATAGGTGTACTTATTATCAATTTAAATCAATTTAAATTGACCAGGAAATCAATTTTATTAAATTTCACGTTAGGTTCTAAAAATTGATGCAACCACAATGGCATAATCAATTTCGAGTCTTTGTGGCCGATAAAGGCCCTCATTTAATTCAAAGCAGATTATTAAACAGATATTCTACGGTGGACAGAATAGATTCTAGAATCACCATATCAATAATGGCACACCTACAATCATATCAAACTATAATTAAATTATAATTAAGGCCAATTAACGCAATATTAGAGAAGAGGGGTATCAAATCTTCCTTAGGAAGTATGGTTCATCCAAACTTTTAATTTACCTTTAGTCAGGCACAATCTCGGAACACTTTTCTTATTCAAACAGTTCTGTTCTTTTGAATAGTTATCTATAGTCTCAAATCAAACACACTGGTTCTCAATCAGTCAACGACTCAACTTTTTCTCCATACAAGGCTTGTATGGTTCAACATCTAGGAGTTGTAAGCTTTTGTTATATAGCAGGAGTCTGCCACAATGACAAATTTTCTTGACTTCTCGAGATTAAGTACACATTCGGAGCATTTTCCCAGAGTTCTAATAGTTCCTTCTGACTATACATCAATTTATGGATGGAAAGTAGTGCTGAAATCCCATTTCAGGTTCTCATTGCCTCTTGAAGGCTTGTCAAAAATTCAAACACATTTTTAAAGTTTCTGTCTAACATAGATACTGGTGACCTCATGCAACCGACGCAATCTTATGGCTATAACAGTGACTAGTCTACAAGCATCTTACAAAAATTTTACAGGAGGAGACAGGCAACTTAGATATCCTTATTCAAAACTCAAACAGGACTTATACCTTCGGGTGCTCAAGGTAGCCCCACAAAATTTCGTTTAGTCACATATTCCATTTCATATTCCAAAATAGAGGATTGAATATTCCGCACTATCTAATATTCGGCCTAGTCGACCGTTGGCACTGAAATATTCAGACACAATTTCACGCATTGCCTCTCCAAGGTGGTCACCAACATATTCATTTCAGAGCAGCTAGTTTATAATGAAAGTTCGGTCTATTCCCTGTTCACAAAAAAGTTCAATTCATTCTCAATAATTCCACTACCAACAATCCGTTGGTATTTAGTTCACGTGACTCGTCACAGCTATTCAAGTGCCAACCAAAGTTTCACAGGAATTTAAAGGGATCCAGACAGTGATCCCGAGTCAAAAAGATATGTATCGAGGCAATTACCCATACAACAGCATATAGTCCGTATATCCCCTAGTACAATTGTAAAATAACAACACTGAGGGCAATCCGATTCTAATAAGAATACACATATTTTCATTTCATACAGTTTACCAGTTTGCAATTCCAATTCAGTTCAGTATTCAATTCTCTGTTCCACGGAGTCTTCTACTTTAAATCTGGGTCGTCGTTAAAAGCATAAGGCAATTCATATCGTAATCCCATGAGTCAAAGGCATTATCAAAAGGAGTCAAATCGCATAGTCAAACACAATTCCACATTCTCAGGGTTCCAATCACAGAATATAATGAACTGGGTGGTTATATACAAAGCGTACCGAATTCCACGCACTTTTCGGACAAGTCAGGGTTTTTTCAAAGTTTCTTGGATTTTAAACATTTATATAATACACAAGGATGACATTCCAAAAAAAAAAAAAAAGAAATAATCATCTCGAATCGAAGCACACCCGTTCGTGACCGTCGGTGCGAGTTCCAGATCGATTAGTCAAACCACCCTTACGAAACCATCGGTGGAAAAGGTATCATCAATCAAAGAGCTAACATAGGCTTACGTCCCTAGCACGAAAGGACATCTAAGAATGTCATCAAGAACACAACACCATTCACTTAACCTGATTTCTTGCAAAATTGATAAACATGAAGCAACCACTCTCCCGTACAAAACATGTTCTTCTATCAGTCAAAGAAATGTTCAGTACTGTCAAATCAAATCAATTCTAACGGTCATTGTTTCCATAGCGTCAACAAACAAAATGGAACAACACTCCTTACGACGCCCAATCACAGGGTTTGTACAAATTCGTTTATTTTAACACATATGTCCTCAATAAGTTTGCGGGTATGGTTCTCAGCGATGTTCATGTTAGATCAATCGTTTGATAGCCACAAAAGTCTTTTCAATAGTCAAGTTATCCCAAATTGAGTTCAGTTTTGGGTCACAGTTTTTTTGCCACGAATAATTTGGCTTTTATCACAAGCAATTCTTAATCCCCTTTTACAAAATCAAATTAGAATTAAGGAGGTCTTTATCGGTGATCCAAGCAACGGTTTTTGTAGCTTAGACTCGACTAAGGTTCAATTCTAAATTATATCAAACTAGGGTTCCATCGGAAACAATATTAGGCAAGGTTTCTATCAGATCGATCGATAAAAATTTTCTCAATTAGGGCCACATTCGGTTCTGTAAGGCATACTTCGTTTGCTTGGTACAATGGTGATAGTTTCTCAAACTGCCTAAGTTCTTCAGTTCTCAAAGTCATATCATGAATTATTCATCCACAAATTATTCATATCAAAGCATTTCAAGTCATATACAATATATGGCATCGACTAACTAAACTTCGGGGTAGTTGCATAAAACGTGCAGCTATTTAGATTAGACGAGGTATGCCACATAATCAATCAGCAGATTCCCAAACAGTCTTATATACAAGCACATGGCTGCAACAGTAACACATTAACAGAGTTTCCTCGGCTTGTCACATAGATAGAGTCTTGTCTAGCAAAGTTCACAAATAATAGATACACAAATGTAGGTGTTATGAGTCGAGCCAGTAAGTCACATAATCAGCAGATTTTTCTACAATCCAAAATGCATGGTCTCGTAATTGCCAGAGTTTATTATATGCGGAGTGCTCAACTCAATTAATACAATCACAAAGGTCACATTCCAGTGGTTTAGTATTGAAGAACAGTAACATAACAAATTCAACCTGAGATAGTTTAGATATACATTGTGCATGTGCAGAGTTCAATCAATATCCCAAAACGTATTTTCACAAATTTCCCAAACGGGGCATTATACCTCGAATATGACAGCAGTCTCGATCCATTGTGGGTCTAACCAATCCTAGATACATATGCCACCAGATATGGAAAAATATGCACGATCCGAATCAAATAATATCCGCAAGCGAAGATGTACAAACGTTACTAATTCAGAATCAATCAACAATAAGCATATGTTTTAAACAGTAATAGATACCTGGGATAACGCGTTGCCACGTATTCTGAGTGGCTTTCTGGGACGTAGAATAATTACATCTAATCTTGATTAGCAATTCCCACCATGGTACTGTACGGGGAGCAAAATATTCCGGCGTGCCCGATTCCTTTCTTCCGAGCTCTCGTTCGATGGTCGTTTCACCTGCGAGAAATAATGGTGAGCTTACGGCGGTGTTGTGCCGAGGAAAAAACCCTCGACGGGTCAAGTTAGCACACACCTTAGAGGGTAATATGAGAGAAGGCGAGAGAGTGTTCTTAGTGTAAGGATTTCTTACAGATATGTTCGTACCTGTCGCGTATGGGGGGCGCAGACATGCTTATATCTTCTTGAGCCCATATCCAAACTCCCATGTTCATCTCCCTGGACACTGGCTATGCATATCCATGTCTGTCAGGCAATAACCATTGCCATTTCATCACCTGCTCTCAACTTGCTGTTTCAGCACAGCCGGAGTCGGCAGCGAGCTGCCCTACTCCTGGCGTTACCATGCTTCATACTTAAGCGCCCTAACCGGATAAAGAAATGAGACGGGCTAGGCGGCATCTCGGCAAGCCTAGCCCGGGGCTCCTTCCTTTGGTCGGCCTTCCGCCGGTCATATCACCACCTCGGCTGACCGCGCTTCCGGCGCCAGTCTCTCTGCGTCTGTCTGGTTTCGACCATCCTCGGACCCGAGCATCTGGTTCTGACAGGGTCACTTCTTGGGCCGAGCAGCTTCTCTGGACGTGCCGGGGACAGCACACACTCAGTCCAAACTCTGCCCGCCCAAGTTTGGTAGCCCATCTCCGGATTGTGAAACAGTCGATATCCTCGGCCCAATGTCTCTGCTAGGCCCTCAACTTGCTCGCGTCTATACCTCGGCCCAACAACGGATCATTAAATCACCCTCTCAATTGCCCCAAATCCCGTCCGCGGAAAGCGTGACTGGGATTATCACTTCGACCGAAGATTAACTTTCTCAGGTCGTCTCAAGTTCCAAGCCTTGACCGAGCTAGTTGACGTCATTTCTGCGATTTGACCGGTTATATTTCCTGGCCGACCGTTCTCGTCGGAAAGTATGCTCGGTTGGCTCTATCGTCTTTTCAACCCGTCGCTTCGCCCGGACGTAGCCATAATGGGGGACATCGTGGCGGGCCTGCCATTGGGCATCGGGCATAGCCAACCCGCCGTTTTTGTCAGATTTGAATTTTGGGCGGACCCCCCTTGCTTTATACATACGAGACCTCTCCCCAAATCCCAATCCCTACTGCCTATTTCTTGATATTCATCCTCAGAGCCCCAACACCTCGTATTTCAAACTTCTGCCTTCTGCCCATCCTTCGTGTTTGGAAGACACTCCCAGCCCTTCACAGGTAAGTACTCAATCCCTTACGTTGCTATTTCTTTTATTTTACACACTTAGGGCACAAAAAAAGTAGCTTTAGGGCATTGATCATGAAAACGGTCACAAACCCTCCCACCTGTTCTTGGCGTTTCTTCGTCTCCTGGAAGAAACGCTGGAAAGAACTGGGGTGAACCGGCTCTGGGCCTTCTTTGACCAAAAAACACCAACGGGGCAACAAACATGTTTGGTAATTAACCACGACACAAACCGAGATAACCCAATTACATCGATCGCTTAACCGAGGCTAAAATTAGGCTCTTGCTTGGGCGACCGAACGCTCCTTAATTAGCCAACCCGAGGTGGTTTTGGCACCCTTACCGACCGAGCTGAGTCTAGCTCTAATGCGAACCGCGGCCTCACTTACACTTGCCATCCTTCTGCGCAGATCCTAAGGGGACCACTGCATTCGCCTGAACCTCATCAGGACGAGGCTGCAGCCAATTACCACCGTGCCCAACCCAATCACCGGCTAGTAGTAAGTGGCACTCGATGGGAGAAATTCCGCTTCTAGTGGATAATTCGGCCGCGCTAGCCGGCTTCAGAGAGATTACGGCGTCCCGGCCGACGTCCATCTCGGAGCTGGCCGAAGAAAAACACAGCCTTGGGGTATGGGAGGAATGCCCCTTCACCGTGCTGTCCATTGTCGAAGGGGCTTCGTTTCCCTCTTAACCCGCTGATATACCGGTTTCTTACGCCGAACCGGCCTAGCGCAACCCAAGTGTCACCAACACATACAGATAATAAATGGCGTTGCATGAGTTAAAATAACCGGTTCGGCATAAGCCTAGTTTAGCCGAGATCCTACCGCCCAGTACACACTTGGCCAACCGGCGACGGTCTCGCCTATTACTTGAAGATTCGACCGGCCGAGAAAAAAACGTAACCGCACACAGACAAGGGATCTTTCATGACGATGATTTTCTTCTGGGTGTCTGGTAACTATGAAACAGCCGAGACACCGGGGCTGGGATGATTAGCAAAATGTTTTGGGAGGCACATGTAAGCTGGCGCAAATAATCTCGGTTTTACATACTTGGTTTTTGCATTTAATATCATTCTCTTGTTTCTTTTGCAGCCATCAAGCCTTGCAAGCCAACTACACTTCCCCAACGTAGAGGCGAAATCAGGACCGCGCTTCGCTACCGGGATGTGGACTGTAACCCAACTTTACTCGGCTACAGTTCCTACATATAGATATTCCGCTCCTCGCGGAGTTAAAGTAACGACTTCCTCAGAGCTCCTTCGCCACCTGCCAGATCCAACCCTTCCGACATCCGCGTTAATCCGGTTAACAGACGAGAAGAAATAGACCAGAAGAAGTCGAATCAAGAACTGACTCACCGCCACTCTGCGAAGGTGACCGAGCGTGCGTAACCCGGTCGCAACCACCGGTCAATCCAGTGGCACGTGGTCGCCCTAGCCACTGCATCCGCCCGTGGCATCCAGCGAGAACCACCTTCTGCGCGGCGGGCCGGGAAAGAGCTCGGGGCAGATCCGTCCCGAGCTAGTCACCGAGCACCCCCGGACGCCACGCCCAGTTGCCAGCCTGGCGCCACTTGGAAGCACCGGGTCAGGACATCCGGCGAACGGCTTTCGATCAAGGCGGACAAGCAGCATCTGCTCGCTTTGATCTGGCTCCA
>NW_021026656.1:32324-73710 GCF_004153795.1 Camellia sinensis
ATCATGGCTCCCGACGGAGCATAATCGAGCAGGCGTCAAACTTTGGCTTTGAAGCATTCCAAACAATGAGGTTAGAATACAAAGCCCTACTAAACTAGCTTTTGGAACACCACATTTTCTGCGTGCTCGGGCGTTTGCTTATTATTTGCGATTCAAAACTTGGTAATCCAATCAGCTAAGGAGGAGTACTTGGCCAAAAACGACCGATATGCAGCCTACGATGAGAACGACAAACTTCCTTGCTGGCACAATTCGACCATTCATGAATTGAACAAATACCCGTGAATTAGAACAACACATGCAGACGGGCCCTGGCACACATGCAAACGGCCCTGGCGCTGCCTACCTCCGCTATTAACTCAGAATTAAACGGACAATTGAAGTGGTTTCATCCCTTAAAGCCGAGCATTGGCCCTTCAGAGGAAGTCCAGGTCAATGTCATAGAGTCAGGACCGAGTTTTGATGTGCTCTATTACTGCATTCTTATCCGAACAAGCTCCCGTCAGATAAGAAAGAAGCACACAAGCTGCGAACAAAGCCTTGCGATACTACTTGGATCCATAGGAAACGCTTTACAAAAAATCCCTTTTCTGGTCCATACCTAGAATGCTTCATCCGGATCAAGTGAGGAACTTCCTGACTTGAAATTACATTTGAAGGTAGTTGTGGTGCCCATTCTGAGCGGACGCTTTGGCTCATCGAGCTGTGATTCACAGGGTTATTTATTGGCTGACAATGAGTAGACACTGATGCCGAATGATTATGTGTAAGACAAATGAACAGTGCCAGAAGTTTCTCCATATTAACCCATCTTCCTGCTGAAGAGTGAGCTCTATAACCAGTCCTTGTCCGTTCGCCCCAAATGGGGAACTTGACTCATTGAACCATTGCCTCCTGCCCAGTGGCCAGACATATAGGCATTGTTTTTTCGCAATTGAATTGTCCAGACGTACCACGCCATTGGATGTGCGAATTTCACAAAATGGGTCTCAGAAACGGAGGCACACGCCTAACACGCAAGATGGCTCTACTTGAGACGTCACTGTCTTTTCATGACTGAAGACGGATATGTTTTGTAAAGTGTAAAACTGTGTAACTATTCATTACACGACGATTCAGGATTTCCAAGAACCTCTTATTTCACGACAACGGCAAACCCAGTTTGATTCGGTGATCTACCGAGAACTGTTGCAGCAGTATGGTATTCTGGCCCTATTTTTCCACCTCGGCTTATCCACAGAGTTAATGGCCAGCTGAAGCTCCAACAATCCATTTTGGACCGGCTATCAAGAGACTGGCCTGAGAGAAAGCTAAAGGCAGATGGGTTAAAGAATTCCAGTGTTGTTTATGGGGCTCATCGCACTACTCTAAGCGGTCCACTGGGAACGCCTGTTCGATTGGGCTTCAGAACGCAGGCAATCATTGCCCTGGAGATCGGATCTCTCCAACCTTGAAATCAAAAGTTTTGATATGGCCAAAAATGACATGGATGCTGGCCTTGGATGACTCTGATTGGAGGACAAATGAGGACCATGCCTTGCATCCATGGCACATATAAGAGGCGGTACTAGCAGCAACTTGTAAGTCGCATAGATCAACGGCGTTTCAGCTTACACTGCTCTATACAGGCGAATTGGTCTGAAGATGAAGAAAGTGACTTCTAGCCACCAGGAATCGGCTCCTGGAAATTGGGGGTCCTAATTAGGGGGGAATTGGGGGGCCCCTATCAGATCAACTCAATCGCTGGAGGTAGGGCATATCGGCTCACAAGACATGTTGGGGAGGAGTCTGCTCACAGACCTTGGAAATTCAACACACTTGCGTAAATTCTATCATTAACCCACTGTGGGGGACATTTGATATTGCCTTGAATGGTCACCAGTATAGATCTTCTTTTGCAATGCAAAGTTTTTATTTTCTCATTGCGGAAATTCCAGTCAAAATAGTCTCCTGGTGTGAAGCCTCTGGATTACAGAGCGCCCTCGTGGATACCACGATTGGCCAGGATAAAAAAGCCTCGATTTGGAGCCTCATCCATGTAGTCGCGTTTGGGCCGAATAAGACTCCGATTCGAAGTGCCCTTTGTGGATACCACGATCGCCCTGGCCTGTACATAGGCCTCAAAACAGAATTTTAGAATAATATTTAATCACATACGGGGCCTTAAGCGGAAGCAATATCAATAAAGGACAACATCCATTGAGCTTGTGCATACATGATGGTTTAATTGGATTTAAGCATTTAAATACACTTCCAAATATACATATACAATCACAGAATTTATATAGATCTTACACACACTTACATAAGACTTAATAATTTATATGACTCCCAACACAAATTAAGGCCTCCACGTGGAGACATACCCCAGGTGACTTGGCAGACAGGCGAACCTCAGTACAACTCTAGTGTCAATCCCTGATGGCTCACCTACAGAAATATACATAAAACAGAATGAGCAAAGCTCAGTGAATAATAGCAATGTAAGAACGTTAATAGAATAAGCAAAACCTTGGATAAAATAAATAGACAGATACCAACCATATACAGGTCTTATCCATAACTATATTTCAAAATGGTCTCAGGCTCACATATAATACAGACTGGCTTCAAGCCCATGCAGAATACAAAACGGTCATAGGCCCAACACATTATGCAGAGCGGCCTTAGGCCCAACAGATTATACAGAACGGCCTCTGGCCTAACAGATTATACAGAACGGCCTTTGGCCTAACAGATTATACAGAACGACCTCAGGCCCAACAGATTATACTGATCGGCCTCGGGCCCATATATCAATAGATTGGCCTCTGGCCCAGATATTAACAAAACAGAATAATCCCAGATTGATAAGAATACCATTACACGATAGTGCACATAGATTTTCCCATGGTTTATTACAAGTCGACATCGTTGTCTTGCGTATAACAGATTATTAATAATAACTATTAACATAAGGCACATGTATCACTACAGTACGATTAATAGGGACAGAAAAATTCATATCATAACGGCCTTGGGCCCATCATTGGCAACACAGAATGATTCCAGATATGCAAAAATATCATTGTTCTATAATGCACACATGTTCCATTTGTTCACCATGAATCAATAAAGTTAACTTGCAGGTAACAGAACGTTAATATTAACTATTAACAGTAAGAAAAATGTACTACTATAGTACAATTACTCACAGTGATCGGCTCCCAGTAGCAATGGGACGATGTCCTCGTCTCGACTTACAAGCACAGTACGCGACACATAATATGAGATCATAATCGATCCTTTACTTATTCTCTTTGATCATTTAATCAATTATTCATGGTGGTACCAAGCTCATTATTCCTTAATAAGTTATAATCCATGTCTCAGAAGATAGGAGGAATCGATAGGAAAATGGTTCAGACGAAGAAACGGTACAAACCGGTAAACAGAAAGTGAACAGTCGTCACTAATTTGGGCATAACTATTTTTGTATTTAGAATTTGGGAGTGACACTACCACCATTGGAAACTAGACTTCTGGGGCTTGATTTTAGGCTCAAGAATCACTCAAAACGGAGTCCGGATGCAAAAGATATGCTTAATCAAAGTTACCCAATATATGCTGAAACAGGGATGGCCGCTCGTGCGCCCACTTTGGCCGCTCGTGCAGTGAATGGGCCTCTCGAGTGGTGGACTTGGCCGCTCGAGCAGTGGGTTAAGTAGAATGCAATGCTCTGTTTTTTTCATGTTCCGTTCGTGCGGTGCCCGTGGCCGCTCGTGCGGTCTGGACAAAATCAGAGTCCGAAAATGGTTGTATAATTTGGAACTTTTGCTTTTCAAAATCAAATCTCAATTTCATGTAAATCAAAGCCTAAAGCTCTTTAATACATGATAAATTTCACATTATTAGCTTCCATCAAAGATCATAACCCCAAAATACTACTCAAATTCCCAAGCACAAGAACAAGATTAAGAACTAGAACCCAAAAGCATAACATAGCCATGGTTTGGGGTTCAAGCTCCCTTACATGGTGGAAACCCTTTTTAGCCTCTTTAAGAACCATAAAACTTCTATAAGAAATTAAATTATAACATAAATTCATGTTTTATACAAGGAGTCAACACCTTTTTACTTGAAGGAATAAAACACATACATATCATCATAAATAATCTAAGAAATTCACTATTTAGCTTATGATCTTCAAATATTGAGAGGGAAACTCTTACCTTAAGCTTTCACCATCACTTATTCTTGCATAGCCATGAAGAATTCAAGCCAAATCACTACAACAAAAGTAACCTATGGTGACGAAAAATAGTGAAGAAAATAAATTTTGTCACTGAATAAGAATAATCCGTGACGAATTATAAAATTTTGTCACGTATAATAAAAAAATAAAAATAATAGGTGACGAAATTTATTTTTGTCAACAAATACTTCTTTTTAGGTGAGGAAAAATTAAGTTTCGTCACCGAAGGTTTTCCCGCTAATATTTTTTGAGTGGCGCCAAAAATTTAGACTTTTGGTGAGAAAAAAATTTGTCACCAATTATAAAATTATTAGCGAGGAATACATTTTCGTCACCAATAATTTTGTCTATATTTTTTTTGATAAACTTGATTTTAAATGTTTTAAGACCATTTGGTGAGAAATATACTTTTATCACTAATAATTTTTAATATTTTGAGACATTTTAGTGAGGAAATTATACTGTCACCAATTTTAGAGGAAAAATTTTAACATATTGGGTAGTAATGGAAAAAATAGACTACTAACTTTTTTTCCCCCTTTATTTTTGTTTATCAATTTTTCTCTCTCCTCTCTCTCTCTCTCTCTCTCTCTCTCTCTCAAAATAAAAACACAAGTTAATTAACTCTCTAAACTTATGGTGACGAAAAGTAATGAAAAAAATATTTCGTCACTAAATAAGAATAATCCGTGACGAATTATAAAATTTTGTCACATATAATAAAAAGTAAAAATAATAGGTGACGAAATTTATTTTCGTCAATAAATACTTATTTTTAGGTGAGGAAAAATTAAATTTCGTTACCAAAGATTTTCCCTCTAATTTTTTTTGGGTGACGCTAAAATTTTGAGATTTTTAGTAAGAAAAAAATTTGTCACAAATTATAAAATTATCAATGAGAAATATATTTTCGTTATAAATAATTTTAAATATTTTTTTAAATAAATTAATTTTAAATATTTTAAAACTATTTAATGAGAAATATATTTTTATCGTCCATAATTTTAATATTTTAAAATTTTTAATGAGAAAATTATTTTATCACCAAGCAATCTTGAGGGGGGGCTTTGATATTTGGCGGTATGAAAAAAAGGAACCCTATTGATTCTCCCCCACCCCTTTTTTTTTTGGTACTCCAATTTTCGTCTCATCCCTCTCTTGCAAAACACACAAAGGTATGGCCTCTCTCTCTCTCTCTCTCTCTCTCTCTCTCTCTCGCTCGTAGTTGTTTAATGGTGGGATAAGGGTTTTCAGTAATGTGGTGGCGCTGTGGTGGGGATGGAATGGTGTAATGGAGGTGCGGTGTGAGAGGAGGAGGGCTAGCGGTGCTTTAGTAGGGAGGGAAAGGGCAGGCATTTTAGATTTGTAGTGGAGAAAAAGAGTAGTTTTGTGGTTGTGGATAATAGGGAAGGAGGCAATGGATCTATGGTAGTAGAGGGTTGGAGGGGCTGTTTCAAGAGGCGGAAGGGGAAGTGTAACCAGCTGGGATAGGGGTTCCTAAGGGGAATGAAGAAGTTGGGGAGCCAAAAGAGGGTTGGGAGAGGGAGACGGTGTAGAAGCCCTTGTGTTTGATAAAATACCTGTGTGAAACATTGCCATATTGTTGGGTATTTTAGAGTTGAAGGGTCATTTTAGTTCACCAGGTTTGAGTTGTTATGCTTGAAAAAATTTCCATCACAAACCCAAGACTTGCATTTTAATTCTCCTTCATTGCATTGTAAAATTGATTCATTGTGTACACAATTTGTAAAGGATTACATAACTTCTCAAAATATATTATCACACATCTGTTGTTAAACTATGATGGTGAAACTGTACACAACCTATATGTGCAAAACTTTGGTGAATTTCAGATTTGTATTGGACTCGTTTATTGAATTAGAACAACAGCAAGACAAATAAGTTAATAGTCCTCGTTTGGGGTTTGGCATTATTTTTTTTGGGTACTATTTTGTTTGTGTTTGTTTGCTAAGAAAATCAAGGAAATGGATTTTCCATTATTTTTTTAGCTTAGATGGTCATTCATTTATGGGAAGCCGAAACCTAGGAAGCTAAGATTTGTGGATTAGTTTGATTACAGCCCATTTTCAGAGATATCAAATAGGGGTTAGAATTGTATATGTGTTTAGAAGATTTATATTTGTGTATTAATTTGTATATCTATTTATGTGTTGCAATTTGGTGTGATTGAGCGAAGATGTATATGTGTTTGGAAGATTTATAATTGTATAATATCTATATTCTATATGTGTTGTGGATTTGGTGTGATTAAGCTAAGATTGGTTATTTGTTTTAATTTTTGTTTGTATGTTGGAGATTGGAGCAAGAGTTCGAGTTTTTCTTTAACATGAGACATTTTGAGGATATGGTGACAAACGGGAATTGGGATGAGGTGGAGAAGTATTTGTCTGGATTCACAAAGGTTGATGATAATAGATACTCCATGAAGATCTTCTTTGAGATCCGAAAACAGAAGTAATTAGAAGCGCTAGACAAGTAAGTGCTAAACTGACCATATTGAAAGTATCTCTGTGAAGCATGCTTTATTAGCTTCTTTTTGTTTTTACTTTAGTTCTTTTGCATCTTATTTTGGTTTGAAACGTGTGTTAATTCTTTGCTATATTTCTCATTAATTGTATGAAGGATTGTGCGAAAGCCGTGGATGTTCTGGTGAAGGATTTGAAAGTTTTTTCAACTTTTAATGAGGACCTCTTTAAGGAAATAACACAACTTTTGACCTTGGAGAACTTTAGGTATTAAAACAATAGTCTGCAAGAATTGTTTTTATTGCTACCTTGTTCCTACATATCCAATTTGTCGAACATCTATCGTATTGTTCATGGTTTCTAACATTAACTTAATGACCCGCAGAGATAATGAGTAGCTATCTAAATACGGAGATACTAAGTCTGCTAGGAGTATAATGCTAGCAGAACTTAAAATTGAGGACGCTAATTAACCAAAGGTAATTTGTTTGTGTTTTGCAGGCTTAAGTTTTTCTTCCAAGTTAAGATATTCATCTTTAGTTGACACTCTGTTGTATTGTGCTGTTGTGTTGCACTGCAACTTAAATTGGCAGCACCAGCTTTGCAAGAATCCAAAGCCTAATCCTGACATAAAGCCCTGTTTGTAGACCATTCTTGTGGACAATCGCAACCAAATGGTGCTCATGCCCCGTCGCCTGTAACTAACCCACTAATGGGTGTTGTTCCTAAAGCTGGAGGTTTTCCGCTGCTGGGTGCTCATGGTGTAAGTGGAAGTAGAGGGGTTCACTCCCCGTTCATGTGATGCTTTAACTTTTATTTCTAGAAGTTTGACTTGGTGTTTTTTTTTTTAAAGCCATTCCAGCCAGCACAAGCTACTCTGCCAACATCTATTGTAGGATGGATGACTAATCCATCTCCGGTTCCTCACGCATCCGCTTCTGCTGGGCCCATTGGTTTCATTACAGCTAATAATGCTAGCACTTCAAGTATAATATAAATCCTTTTCTACTTGCTACGTGAATGGTTATTTATCGCTACAATTTGGTGGCATACACTGAACAAATAAAATAATGCATGAAGATTGTAGTGATAAGATGTCTTTAAGCTTGTGTCCACTGTCCATTAAACTAAAATGATATCTGAATGGCATTCATTATGAAGAATCTTCCATGATTCGACTCTCTCTCTCTCTCTCTCACACATCCAATCAACCCAAGCTCTCTCATTATTGAGTCTTTTTGCCTTTTGTGTATAGGTTCACTTTGTAGCAGGTATTCTAAAGCACCCCAGGACTCCTACAAATAATGCAGCTGTGGATTATCAAACAGCAGATTCTGAACATGTATTGAAGAGATCAAGACCTTTTGGAATGCCAGACGAAGTATAACATAACAATTCCTCGGTATTTTCTTGTGGACTGGATGGAAGTTTAATAGGAGTTTTATCACCCAAAGTTATATCTTTGCTTATTTATTTTAATTTATTATTTTTTTTGGGCATGATTAGGAGTTTTGTATTCATGTTTTGAAGCTCTTAGATGGTGTGATTCATTATTTTTCATAATTAATGTTGTGATTAATGGAATTTCTTGCTGTTGGGGCTCCTTTTTCAGAATTGGTAGTTGATTTTTGGGAAAATTACTTTACCCCTTCGGCTTTGGCCCATTTTGTGATTAGTTTTGGATGGAAGTGCAAAGTGGATGAAAACCATTAGAATTAACTGAGCTACAATAAGTTGACCATTATGCCTGTGAAAATGGAGCTTGAAAATGATAATTTTTCCCTGAAAAGAGCTCTTCACACTAGTTAACGCGTTTAGGGTATTTGTCATTTCATTAAATCAATTATGATGCAGATCACTCCAAACCACAAAGAGTTTGTGGTCACTTTTAAACTGTTGTGGGACTCTGTATTTTTGGGCCAAATTCTAGTGGGTAAAGTAATTTTCTCTTGTTTTTTCTTTTTAAAAAAGTGTGCATCTGAGTGGAAGGCCTGACCTTATTGCAGCATCTATTAAATCCTCTTCTACCTTTTAACATGGAGCAATCACAAGTCATTAAGATGCCCCTTTGTCATCAAGTATGACACAACAAGAATACAATGATGTAGTTCACTTAGTTCAAATATGTAAGGTCCCATTGTACCATGGAATAATGGTTTTAGACTTTGTTTGGTCATTAGGAACTTGGAACCAATTATTAAATTGAGTTTCAACATTAGGAAAGTGGAATCTATTTTCCAGCTGAAATTGAAGCAACTAGTGCTTAGGAAACAAGAGAGTACTTTAGTAAGAATGAAAAATAAGTGTGAGAAATTGCATGCTATAGGAAATTAGTTGAACAATTCTAGTCTACATTAGCCTTTTCTTTCAAATGTGACTGACTGACAACATCAAATTTCAAGAGTGTCCAATTCTAGAAGCCTAGGAGGATAGACAACTACATGAGAAATTCGAAATGATTCGAGTTGCGATGATGAAAAAAAAAATTTGAATGCACTTAATTGAAGTGTAAAATAGTAAAGGAGCAGGGAATGGGCATAAAGAACTTAGATTTGTTTTATTTTATCTGCTGTCAGGTTGTCAGTTTGTTTGCATTTTAAAGAGTTAGTTTTTTATGAGGCTTATCTTATGCACACCAGAGCAGCCTCTGTATGTCTCTGTGTGCATGTCCTCATGTTTTGTGTTTATTACCTTTTTTATTCTTCTTGTTTTATGTTTAGTTATTTACCTTTTGAATCTGTACATGTTATCTATTTGAAGAGGGGTAAAATGAACTAAGGTTCATTTATAAGCCTATCTTCCTTAGATCCTTTAGTTGAAAGTACGTTTTCATGTTGGGATGGGAGTTGAGTTAATTGTTCCTACATTTACATGATCTTGTTGACAGGTCAATAATCTGCCTGTAAATATTCTGCCTGTTGGATACAATGCTCAGAGCCATGGTCAGAGTTCATACTCTTCTGATGATTTGCCCAAGCCCGTTGTTATGACTTTAAATCAAGGTTCAGCTGTTAAGAGTATGGATTTCCATCCAGTTCAACAAATTCTACTACTTGGTTAGCTCCCACCGTGCCCTACTTTTCTTTATTGGTCAGCTTTGAGGAATCTGGATAATTGTTTGTTTATTTCTTTTGTTTTTGTTCGTATGTTGATAATTTGATTTATGATAACTAATTGTAGTCGGAATAAACACTAGAGAGATCATGGTGTGGGACCTCAGTAGTAGGGAGAGGCTTGCTGTTAGGAATTTCAAGGTTTGGGAACTCCAACCATGCTCAATGCCTCTACAGGTTAGGTTGCTTTAGTACTAAATAACTTTGAGTGAAAAAAACAATCAATCTTTTCATCAAAATTAATTTAGGAATTTAACAAGTAAATTAGTTTAATTTCACAATTATTCCTGTGGATCGATACCTGGACTTACCATTATTCTAAAAGAATTTGGTGTAATTTTATATTTAATTTTGGTGTGTGTAACGACTCACCAAAAGTCTAGGCTAACTCAATGACCAAATTAACCGTGACTATATATATTTGAAGAAATTTGATTTTGCAAAGTTTTGTATCCACCTTCTTTGCCTTTTCAGAACCACTCGCAATCTTGTGCTATTGTTGTCTTAGGAAATCAGAACTAATAGATTTTATTTTTTACTTTATTTAAATATTTAAAAAAAATTCCATAAAATATTTTTTTAATTTGTAAAAATTTTAAAAAATTAAGAATATTTTTAAATTTAAAAAAAAATCCAAAACAATTTCAAAATGCAACTAAGAATATGATATTGACATATTATTTGTTAGAGATGATCTAAGAACAACAATATTATTATTTATAACAATTATGAATGGTAGTAATCATTAATTACCACCATAAACTTTTAATCCAACATGTCTACAATTGGTATTTTGTATGTATCTTCTATAAATATATTTGCTCCGTTTTCTATATTTTCTGATGTCATTATGTTTCTAAATAGTTGTATTTCACAGTTGAATGATTTTTGATATTTTTTTGTTCAAAACAAAAAAAGTTAGGTTGTGTTTAGTGTGAGTTTCAAATGAAGTTTTTATCCTTATATTTGAATGTTGTATTTGGTTTGAGTATTCACATTGTGATTTCAAATCAATTTCAAAATACATTTTGAAAATATGTTTGGTAAACCAGATAATTTTTGAATTTTTGGTCTACCTGGATATCCGGCCGATCGTCCGACCGGTGGATCGGAATAGTATTTTTTATTTTTTTTTACAATCGTTAATCGCCACCTGTTATTTGGGAAAAAATAATGTGTTTGATATTTTTTAAATATATAAATTATTTTTTTAGACCAAAATGACAAATTATTTTTTTGAATTGAATTTTAAAAAGAGCTTGGTTATGAATTTTGAATAGTTATTTCAATAGAGTTTTGAATTGTGTGTTTGGTTATAAGTTTTTTAATTAAGTTTTGAAAAAAAAATTCAAAATTCATAACCAAACAATTTTTCTCATTTCATATGTCATGTCAAAAATTCAAAACTTATAACTAAACAAATTTTCTCTTTTCAAATAATAATTCCAAAACTCACACACTCAAAATACAATTCTATTCTCAAATCATAATTCTAAAATTCTATCAAACGCTACCTTAAATTTTGTTTAAATGAATGTCGTTTTGAATTTGGGCAATGAATGGTTGAATGATTAAAATGGCAGTGTATATTTTTTATTGGTTGCCTGTATATATAAATTTTATAGTTAAATGATTTTTGATGTTTTTTGTTAAAATAAAGGGTTAAATTTCGTTCAAATGAATATTTTTTTGAATATGGGCAATGAATGATTAAAATAGCAGTGCATATTTTTTAATGGTTGCTTGTGTATATATAAATTTTACAGTTGAATGATTTTTTATTTTTTCTATTAAAAATGTGGGGGTTAAATTTTGTTCAAATAAATACTTTTTTTGAATTTGGGCAATGAATGGTTAGATGATTAAAATAGCAGTATATTTGTTTTAATGGTTGGTTATGTATATATAAATTTTCTAGTTGAATGATTTTTTATTTTTTCTATTAAAAAAAAAGTGGGTTAAATTTTGTTCAAATGAATCGAAATGGATGTGGAACAACAATTGGGAAATTTACTTTTAAAATTATGACACATGCTAGTGCAAAATTTTACAATAATTATAATAGGAGTATTATGGTCAATATATTGAATGTCATATATCCTGTCATGTCCTATCTATTCCAATCCCCTTAAACAAACATCAGATTAGATAATATTTTGTTAATCTCTCCTTATAATCCAAACTCAATCCAAACATATGATAAGATACACAATCCAAAGGGATTCATAGTCCCAAGACTAATAATCTTAGGAATGCTAATCTAACATAATCCAATCCATCCAAACAAACATGGCCTTTCATCACTATAATTTAACGCGGAGTAAATTACACTGATACCTGGGGATTTTGTTTAATATACATCTCTTTACATTTGAAATTTATAATCTCATTATAAATTATCTTTTGAATTGTTGATGTCATATTTTAAATTTTTTAAATGACCATCTTGTCATTTTTCCTACCATTTCTTCTTTCCATCATCATGATTACATTCTACAACTTCTTATTACTGAATTCTACCTGAACATATTTTTATCGAGTGATGATATAGAAACATAAATTTTATATGGAATTTTCAAACACAATAATATAATTTAATAGTGACCTTTCACTTTAAAACAAACATCTATAAACATGATTTATATTTTTTAGGTGTATCTAAAAAATTTAAAAAAATTACTTAAAATATTTAAAAAATTTAGTAAAGGTAAAAAGCACAAAAAATTTAAAAAAAAATCTCAATTTTTTGTGTGAGTATTAAAGAAAATTTTGTCATTTTTGTTGAAATGACATGAACAAAACATCTACATTATTTTATTATTTTATATGTATAAAGACTAAAGAATAAATATGTCATTTTAATCTGATAAGGAGTGTGTGTAATTTTTCAAATATGAGGGAAGAATTTGTATAAAACAGAAACCTCAAAGGGTATCAATGTAATTTACCCAAAAAGTCAAAGGGCGATTTTGAAAAATTATTCAGTTTGTTTGGTTTTTAAATTCAAGTTTCACTTTTTAGAAAATTAAATTTTTTTTTTCACATTTTTTTTATTCACTGAATTTTTTGATATTTTAACTAATTGTTTTTAATTTTTAGGTACACCTAACATAAACATACTTAAAAATCATAATATTTGTAAAAAAAATCTTTAAAAAAATTCATTAATTACCAAAAATATAAAAAAAAATATGAGAATTCAATACATTTTCGTATTCTTGTGTATTTATTGATTTTTTAAAATATTTTTTACAAATATTTTATTTTTTGTAGATACATCTAAGTAAAATGCATCTAAAAAAGTAAAAAAATTATTTAAAATTGCAAAAATATTTACTAAAAACAAAAAATAAAAAACTTAATTTTTAGAAAATTAAATTCAAAAAATTGAAACCAAATACAATGAATATTTTTAAAATGTAATAATTATATTACTAAAAAAAATTTAGATTTCTTAAAAGAAACTAATATTTTGGGAAGTGGGTTGGTTTTTTGGCTTTTTTAACTTTTTGGCTATTTTAGCCTGGGCTTAAAAGCTTGGTTTGGGAAGGACTTTTTGGCTTTTTTGAGTTTTTTTGTGAGAGAAGAATGTAATGATTATGGGTTGGATGTGATGTTTTGTTTGTTATGGCTAAAATAGCCTATTTTATTTTTTGTGGCTAAAATAGCCAAAAGAGCCTGCAAACCCACTTGCCAAACACAGGCTTAAGATGGTTTGAATCACTGAAATGTGCATATTTGGATTAGATTTCAACAAGACTCTCATATTTTGATTCCTGGAGTGTGAAAAACAGAGAGAGGGTTCTCAAGTATGATCTATGTGTGTACCTTGATGGATTAAGAGTGATCTATATAAATCAACAAGCTTTATATTGAAGATCATTAAAAGATTTTTTATTCAAATACACTTTTCTAGAGATGTTCATCGGTGGATTCTAGAGAACTTGAGCTTTAGAACTTTGTTGGACTCCAAAGTAGCTCTTTGTCGTGGATTTGACTTTGGTATTGTAGATTCAATGTTGGGTAAAACAATTTTGAGATGAAGACAGTGTTGGAAGAGACACAATAAGTTGGGTTTTGGGCGTGGATTTGATAGGTTATTTAGAATTCTCTTGTGTAATTTCATTGTCTTCTTAGTAAATTTTTTTGTGATTTTATCCTATAATTTTTTATTATAATTGGAGGGGTCCAATTGTAGTTTCTCCACTTAAAATCATTGTGTCCTTTATTGTTGCTTGATAGTAGATCCAATTCAATTCTCTTTTAAATTAGATTTGATCTATGATTGTTTGTTTGAAATTGTTGTTCATTATTGAAATTGAATCTTAATTACAATTGACAATCTTTGAGGATTTTAGATTTTTCAATAATTTAAAAAAAGTCAAGATATCCCGCATAATAAGATATCGAATCAAGCACTTAGTTTGCTCAAATAATGTCCTTGTTGTAAAAAAATGTGCCTAAATTTTGAATACAATGAAGTGAAATTGTTCGAATTT
The DNA here is from genome assembly GCF_004153795.1 of Camellia sinensis. Taxonomy (NCBI): domain Eukaryota; kingdom Viridiplantae; phylum Streptophyta; class Magnoliopsida; order Ericales; family Theaceae; genus Camellia; species Camellia sinensis. The sequence goes on from NW_021026656.1 coordinate 46,657, forward strand.
ATTCAAGCCAATATGATGAGAATCATCTTCATTATATAGTTGGAATGAAGATATTTATTATATAATTAATGGTTGTAAATAAATATAGGGCAAACTTCACTTTTCTCTCCTATGGTTTAGGCCATGTGCGGATTAACCCCCTCACTTTCAAATATAACCACATAACTCCTATGTGGTTGATGGAGTAATGTGCACTGTTAACACTGTGAATGACATATGTAAAAAGACCAATTTGCCCTTGTATATATATATTGAAGCTTACTTACCAGTTTCACTTCCAAAAGTCGTGCATCTGAGAAGAGGAAAGTAAAGAGAACTAGGGTTGTTCGATTGAACGATTCAACAAATTAGGGTTGTTTGATTGAACAGATTAGGGTTTTCGAACGAAATAGTGTATAGATTTGAGAAAGTAGGGCTTCAATTGTTTGATTGTCACTGATTTGGAGGTTTACGAAGCAAACGAAGCCCAAAAGTTCACGAAGAATAAGTTATAAGGTATTTTTTCGATCATTGCTTTTTATTTTGTGTTTCATTCAGTTTGATTTGCTAATATATATATATATATATGTATATATAATGTTAGTTGATGTACTTTTTGTTTCTATATACTGTGATCCCGTATGTTTTGTATTTGTGTGCCTCCATTTTTTGTACCATTAGTGGTTAACTTTTTGTCATGGCATTGTGCGCGATGCAGTTGTTCATATCCTATTGCTATGGTGGTTTTTTGTATATATAAAGTTCATATACTGTGGTCCCTTATGGTTGTTTGTTTATTTGTAGTGAATGATGTAAGTGTATTACTTTGTTTGTTTATTTTCATTGTATTTTGTGTAGGGTATGCACTGAAAATGTAAAGTTTATCCCTAATCCTCAATGTATTACTTTGTTTGTTTCCTTCTTCAATTAACTTTTAACTTTATTCATGAAGAATAGGTTTTTTTTAATTCTATTACTTTATGCTTTTATATTCTGTTTCTGTTTTGTGTGATCTGGTTGAGGATTAGGGATTATTTATTATTTTAGTTTATGTTGGTTACATGCATGACTATATCTTTGTGTTACGGTTGTGGGTTGTGGTCCCAAAATGTATTAATGAAAGTCTTTTCTACTCTAGGAGTGAATGCTGAAAATGTTAGACAAATTCATAACTGTTCATATGCACCATGGGGGCCATTTTGTCTTTTATCCACATGTTGTTTATGAGGGTGGTAGGGTGAATGAAATAATTAATTGTGACCTTGACAAAATGTCTATGTTTGAGTTAAGAGACCTTTATTATGATCGAATTGGTGGAAAATGAGCAAACATAGATATGTATTATACATGGCCTGGTTATAGTTTAGATGTTGGGTTGAAAGCAATGTACAATGATGCTGATGTGATGAAAATGCTTTAGGCTTACAAGGGTTTGGATTATGTAGTAGCTTATGTAGAGAAGGGTGTAGATCCTATTATGGTTTTGTCATCCAATGGTAAGTTGTTGTCAGATCCCAATGGTGCAGAAAAGGGTAGTAATGCCATAAGTGGTGGTGACACAGAACAGGGTGGTAATGCCATATATGGTACTGACACAGACATTATTGATATAAACTTGTTTGCTATTGACATCATAGTTGATGACATTGGAAATGACTCAGATGATAGTGCAGAGGTAGCTGAGAGTGAGGATGTGGTTAAGGGATGTAAGGGTAGTGATACACAACATGAGGGTAATGATACACAACATGAGGAGGGGTTGCAGCATACTACTGACACTGAGTCTATAGAAGGTAATGAGGCTGATGAGAGTGACAATGCACAGAGTGAGACTGAATTTTTGGATGATGAAAACAGAACTGATAGTGATGATTCCAAGGAATTGGACTATATAGTTAGTGAAGAATATAGTGATACTGAGACTTCTGAGGATAGTGAAGAGGAAAGTGATGACCAAAGTTGGTTGTATGAAGACCTACAGGGTTCAAATGATGACATTTTTGATGAAACCTCACACAGAAGAACTGAAGGACCACCACCTAAAGTTAATCTACCAGGTAATGTTGGTTGGTATTCAGATGTTGATGATGATGATGAATTGAATAGTCTTAAAGGGTCATCAGATGAGGCAGATGATGCTGGATACCCAGAATACAAAGAATATATGATGAAGAATCTCAAACTTGTAGTTGGAATGAAATTTCCCAATCCCCAAGTTTTCAAAGAGTATTTGAGGGAGTTTAATGTAGTGCATGGTTATGATATAAGGTACATCAGAAATTAGAATGCTAGGATCACTGCTATTTGTAGGCATGGTTGTACTGGGAGGATACATGCCTCTTCATTTGGGGGAATCCCAACCTTTCAGATCAAAACTCTAGAAGGGAAACATACATGTAGAAGGAATTACAACAACAAACAAGACAACTCTAAGTACTTGGGGAAGAAGTTTGTGGATGAGGTGAGAGATGACCCCTCCATTAACATAGCCTCTTTCAAGAAAAAAATTAGAAGGGAGATAATGGTGGATGCAAGTAGGTTTCAAATATATAAGGCAAAGAGAAAGGCAATGGAGATAATTGCAAGGGATTTAGCAGAGCAATATCATAGGATTAGGGATTATGCAACTACATTTGTTAGGAAAAATCCAACCTCACACATTTCAATAACAACTAATCCTGAAAAGACAGAGCCTACATTCGAAAGAATGTATTTTAAACTTGGTGCACAGAAAGATGGATTTCTAGCAGGGTGTAGACCAATAATAGGACTCAATGGTTGTCATTTGAAAGTGATTTTTGGAGGGCCGCTACTCAGTGTTATTGGCAGAGATGGAAATGATAACATGTATCCTATTGCAGTGGCTTTGGTTGAGATAGAATGTAAAGCCTCTTGGTCTTGGTTTCTTCAGGAATTGATGAGTGATTTTGGGAGTGTTGAGGAGATGGGGTGGACATTTATATCAGATAGACAGAAGGGGTTAGTTGAAACATTTACAGAGTTATACTCTACTGCAGATCACAGATACTACTTGAGACACATGTATAGTAACTTCAAGACAAAATACAGTGGTTGTGTGTTGAAAGACCTATTCTGGAAAGATGCATCAACTGGAAATGTGCATGAATTCAATTATTAGATGAAGAAGATTGAAGAAGCTGATCCTAAGACTGGAAATAGGAAGACAGTTGTGGAGTGGTTGAGGGAGACTGACCCTGCTTTGTGGGCAATGTCACATTTGTCTCCAAGGAGCAAGTGTGATAGCCTTGTGAACAATTTGAGTGAGTCATTCAATTCTTACATTCTAGAAGCTAGAGAGCTACCAATAATCTCCATGTTTGAATGGATCAGAAGGAAATTAATGCAAAGGATTCGAGTTAAAAATGCTGGAATGGCAAAATAGAGTGGTGAAATTTGTCCCAATATTCATGACAAACTTGAGAAGTTAAAGGTGGAATAAAGGAATTGCTTTGCAACCTAGTGTGGACAATTGAAATTTGAGGTTGATCATTTTCAGAGGAGGTACATAGTGGACCTAAGTACTAGGACATGCAGTTGTAAGAGATTGGATTAGTCTGGTTTGCCTTGTAGTCATGCCATCAGTGCAATTCAAATTAATCATAAGCAGCCAGAAGCCTATGTGCATGAGTATTACAGCAAGTCTAGGTACTTGGATACTTATGCATTCATGATACACCCAGTTCTAGATATGCATGAGCATGAGGAAGGTGGCCAGAAATTGAATCCACCAGAAGCAAAGAAATTAGCAAGCAAACCAAAGAAGTTAAGAAATAGACAAGTAGATGAGCCAAGAAATCCACACAAGGTATCAATGAAGAACATCAATGTCACATGCGCTAAGTGTCTGTAGAAGGGGCACAATCAGAGGTTATGCAAGAACAAACTGTATTCTAAGTCCAAATTGGTATGCATTCATTTATTGTACACATGTTGTTATTTATTTGTTGTATACTTAATTTGTTTATTGCAGTAGATATGTACTACTGGGAAATCATCTCAACCTGCATCAACTCCTACTCATGCTCCTACTCTTACTCCTACTCCATCAACAAACATCCCATCAAATGAGGTAACCAACTTTTAATGTTCACTTGTAACTTCAAGTAGGAAACTAATTGGAAATTTTTTTGCCTCAAATGTCTAGTAACATCCAAACTAGAAGAGGAGGCCAAGCAGCATCTCAGCCACCAATGAGTACTGTTTCTATTAGACTGAAGAGGAAGAGTACTAGGTCATCCACTCAGGTAACTCACTTGTTTATATAACCAACTTTTTAATTTTGTAACTTTTCAGTTTGTTAATTGAAAATGTTGTTGCAGCCCACAAAACTACCAACCCATGGTGAAAAAGCATCAAGTGGTCCTTCCAAAGGACCTAAAATCACAGTTAGTGGAAGGGGTAGAGGTAGAGGACCAATTAATGCATTTGAATCTGGAGTCAATGTTGGAAGAACTAGAGTAAATGCTACAGTCAGAGGGCATGCTGTTTCAGTAACTTCTGCACTAGAAACAATCAAAGCAAGGAGACTACACAAAGAACTGACAACTGGATCAAAGTAGACTATACTTATAGTTATGGTTTTTGTAATGAAACAATACTTATAGTTATGGTTTTTGTATATAGAGTTATGTTTTGTATTTGGAGTTATGGTTTTTGTATTTAAGCTATGTTTTGTATTTAGAGTTATGATTTTTGAGAATGGTTTTCAAATGTAGCATACTTCTGTAAATGGATTGGTATTTAATAGCATTGTCAGAATACTTCTGTAAATGGATTGGTATTGAATAGCATTGTGAATCTCAATTAATTTTTTTTTGGTATTGAATAGCATTGTTTGTGTTGGAAATGTTGGTTGTATATTTTGCATTGGAATGCAGTAAAAGAAATTAAGCTCAGCAGGATTGAATAGCATTGTCAGCATACTTTTGTTTGTTGATTTTTTTCCAATTAAACTTAGCAGAGTTTATTTTTTTCCAATTAAGAATTTGTAAGAATTTTTTTTCAGTAAAACAAATTATGAATTTGTTAGAATAATTTTCAATGTTGCAGTAAAAAAATTCATACAAAAATCATGTTGCAGAAAAAAAAATTAAATTTATTTTCATGTTGCAGTAAAAAAAAACATACAAAAATCACAAGTTTCATAAACATAATTTCATTTCTTTCAAACATACATAAAGTACATAAAGCACCTTACAAATTCTTGCAAATTCATTTCATACTGAACATTAACATAGTAGAAATGAAATACATAAGCAAAACCATCATCAATATCTTCATCATCATGGTCAGTGCCTCCATCTTCATCTCCAGCTTCATTAGTCTTTCATTAAATTGCACACATTCCAAAACTCTTGGCTTCTCATCATTAATCTCATCTCTTCCATAGATGGGAGCATATCCAACTGGGTTGCACCAAGCCCAGAAATCACAACCCCCAAACCCGCATTTTCACAAACATATACAACCTACCTTTTGAAGGCTTCTCAGACTCCACAATTCTAATGGCTGTTTTTCTTCCACAAAGGCATTTCTTGCTCATGAACGTCAACATTTGTCCTTCTCCACCTCCAATGCTTGAAGATGACATTTTTTCTGGGTAGACTACCCGCAACTCAACATATAAAGCAACGAAGCAATATAAAAAGCAAGCTAAGCTTTTATGTTTAACCCTAGGGGCATTTTCGTCTTTTCATTGCGAGGAAACATCATCAGTTCATGCCCACTCGCACCACTCTCGCGTGCACTACACAGCTGGTCAGAAAACACAGAAAAACTAACGGTGCACATTACTCCATCAACCACATGGGGGTTATGTGGTTATATTTGAAAGTAAAGGGGGTAATTCGAATATGGCCTAAATCATAGGGGAAAAAAGTGAAGTTTGGCCATAAATATATAAACAATATCCATTATTCACCTAAAAAAAAAAAAAAAAACACATATCCATTGCATATTCAAAATTACTGGATGTGAAAATTTTAAAACTTAAATTAATATAATAATTTAGATAGTTAATTTTAAATTTTAATGAACTATTCCGAATAATTTTCGAGTTTTCCCTAACATTTTTCCACCCTTAAAACACATGCAACTCTGTAGTACAACTGCCACAACTGGAATTCTTCACTTTTTGAGGAACCACAAGATTCATGAGGAGCTCATTTCAAGCAACAATATGGAACAACTTTGAAAACAACTAGTTTCCTTTATCAATTAAGTTTGTTACCTGAAAATGAGCTCATGTGCCAAGTGTGGTTCCATTCCATGTATACTACAAACCTTTTAAATACGCTTAATTTGGAATTGAACTTTAACCATTTCCTCTCTCTGTCAACAAAAATGGTTGTGAGCTTGAGAGATTCTTGCTTGGTTAAACCAGCAAAGCCAACACAAAATGGTTGTCTTCCCTTATCAGAATGGGACCAAATAGGCATCATAACTCATGTACCAACTATCTACTTCTACAAAACCCCAAAAGAGTGGCTCACTCCAACTTACAAGATCATAAAAACACTAAGAGATTCATTGAGCTTGGCATTGGTGCATTTTTATCCCTTAGCCGGTCGTTTGAGTTCCATAGGTGGAGGCCGTCTAGTGCTCGATTGCAATGCCATGGGTGTTGAGCTCATTGAAGCTGACTCCGAATCCAACCTAGATGATTTTGGCGACTTTTCTCCGTCCCCCGAGTTTGACTGTCTTATCCCTTGTGTTAACTACAAGAGCACCCCTATCCATGAATTGCCATTACTAATTGTGCAACTAACAAAGTTTAGTTGTGGAGGCATTAGCCTCGGCATGACAATATCACATGCGGTTGTTGATGGGCAAAGTGCTCTTCATTTCATGTCCGAGTGGGCTAGGCTTGCTCGAGGCGAACCAATATCTGCATCACCATTCCTTGATCGAAAGGTGTTGGAGGATCTGCGAGCTGTTGATCCAACACCAAAATCACATTTTGATCATGCCCAGTTCAATCAACCGCCACTTTTGATTGGGAAAACAAGCAGCGAAGAAGAAAGGGAGAAGAAAACCACGACAGCGATGTTGAAACTGACAAAAACCCAAGTTGAGAGAATCAAGGATAAGGCTAATGAAGGGTGGAACTGGACTAGTAGTACTACTACTAGTACTATTTGTCGTGCTTACACTCGTTATGAGTCGATCACTGGACACATATGGAGATGCGCATGCAAGGCACGCGGGCACAAAAGTGAGCAACCGACATCATTAGGTGTGTGCGTTGATTCGCGCAGTCGTTGCAAGAAACCACCGTTGCCACAAAAGTACTTTGGCAATGCAACTGTAGATGTGGTTGTGACTGCCTACTCGGGTGAGCTACTATCAAGACCATTAGGTTATGCTTCAAGTAGAATAAGAGAAGCAATTGAGAAAGTGACTGATGAGTACCTCAACTCAGCCATTAATTTTCTCAAGAACCAAACAGACTTGTCTAAGTTTCAATATCTACATGCACTAGACCAAGAGAGTAAGCCTTTCTTTTATGGAAACCCAAATCTTGGAGTGACAAGTTGGATGAGCTTGCCAATGTATGGGGTAGATTTTGGTTGGGGAAAGGAAATCTACATGGGTCCAGGAAATCATGATTTTGATGGTGACACTTTGTTACTACCAAGTCACAATGAGGATGGATCGTTGGTTGTTGCATTGTGTCTTCAAGTGGATCGCATGGATGCTTTTAAGAAGTTCTTTTATGAAGACATTGTCTAGAAATTGATCAGCAGCAAAGAATACGGGTTTGGAGATTACAGGAAGAGTACTATTGATGTAATGTTGAGTACGCCAAAATGAATAAATAAAGATGCGAAGATCTAGTAAACAACCAATGGTTAATAACCCAAAAAAATCAAAAAATCAAAATCCAAAATAGGGTTAAAAATCATCCGAGTTAAATCGAGTAATAGGTTATTCAAGTATAATATGATAACTAAATGAATTTAAAATTGTGTTTAAATTTTACCTGTTTACATAACGAGTTGATCTCAAATGAATTTTTAACGAACTGAACACGAGTTGACTTTGAGTAGCTTACTTTTTTATAATGCATATAAGTTTATCGAGACGAGTTGTTTAAGCCTTAATTGAAAATTTATTGATTTACAATTGTGTTAAAACTTGACTTGTTTACCTAACTAGTTGATCTCGAATGAACTTTTAACGAGCCAAGAAATCACCACATAGCTTGTAGAATATACGATGTAAAGATACTAAAATTCTGATTATATTTTTAAAATTGAGAGTTTGAAAAAAAAAATAAATAAAAAAATTGCAACCTTAATTAATAAGATTTTTTTATTTTTTAATTTTTTGGTTCTTGAAATTAATAAGATGAAGGGCAATGTTAGAGGGCCACAATTTGTGTGGCTCAAATGGCTCAAAACTGCCAAAACGACGTCGTTTTGAACACAAAACATGCCAAAACGACGTTGTTTTGACAGTTTTGAGCCATTTGAGCCACACAAATTGTGGCTCTCAAACATTATTCTAAGGAAAATGACTGGTAGCTCGAAAGTGAAGGGTCGAATGGGTCGAAAATATTCTCTTACCGGTAAGAGAATACAAAAAAAGCCTAAAACGACGTCGTTTTGGGATTTCGAGCCATTCGACCCCCTAATATTTCGAGCTACCAACCGGAGTTGTTATTCTAAGATGAAGGGCAATGGTAGAGGGCTACAATTTGTGTGGCTCAAATAGTTTAAAACTGTTAAAACGACGTCGTTTTGAACATAAAACATGTCAAAACGACCTATTAGGCAAAGTGAGCTGGGTTGTACTAGGTCAAACCGGGTTTGTACAGACCCTAAGTTGGGTAATTCAGGCAATGCCCAATTTGGGTGCTGCTCAAATTCAGTCATGGAATCCCAATATCAAGTTGGCACTGAACTATAGGTCCGTTGGACTGACCATAGCCGGGATAAGTTGCCCATTTATTGATTAAAAAGAATTATTTTACTAAAAAAAATTTAGTTTATTTGGCAATATATTTTTCATTAAAAAAAAAAACTACATTAACCTTAAAAAAATCATTAGTAAAACCCAGAAAAAATATCAAACAAACTTTTTTTAAATAGAATTATTAAAAAGCTAATTTTTTAAGGAAATTTTATATAATTTACCATTAATCTGAAAAAGAAATATTCAACCTAGATTTTTTTTCTCCCATCTTTTAACCAATAAACAAACTTTTTGACTTGTTTTGAGAAGTTAGTTAAAAGTTAACTTTTTTATTTTATTTTATTTTTTATAAAAAATATGTAAAAAAATTAAGAAATAATATGTAAAAAAATTAAGAGATAATATAACTCAAAATAAATTAAAAATCAAAAACTAATTTTTGACCAAATTTCCCAAACAGCCCTTCAGCTTAAAGCTAACAAAAGAACCAAAGTCAAAGGCGTTTTGGGAAGAGGTAAAAAAGTCAACTTTTTGGCTTTTTAATTTTTTTAGCAAAAAAATCAATTTTTTTATCCAAAAAAACTCAACTTTTTGTCAAAAAAATCACTAAAAAAATTAAAAATTCAAAAAATTAACTTTTTATTAACTTTCCAAAACACCACTCAAAAGCCTCGTAAAGCGTTAATCATTTAGCCATTAATTTCTAAGAGACGTGTAAAACATTAATCATTTCGCCCATTGATTTAGATCCGCCATGTGGGGGGATTCTATTTATACCCCCAAAAATAAATAAATAAATAAATAAAATATTTTTAATTTTTAATTATATATTATTTAATTATTTAAAATTTTATTTTACTCTCGTTACACTCTATTATTTTTTTTGAATTACCTTTAAGATAAACCCAAATAATAAATTTGAATAAAAAAATCCAAATAATAAATAATAAACAAACTAAAAAAATTAAATTATTTTAAAAACTTTTCAATACATAAAATAATTCTCAAATACAAGAAAAAAAAACTTATAAGTACATAAGCATTATAAAATTTTTCAATATAGAAAAAAAAATTTACATTATAAATTATCCACAAGAATGCTCGTGGAAAAGTAAAAACTAAACTTATATGTACATAAGTATCAAGTACTAACAAAAAATAGTAATTCTCAAATAATGTACTATTTAAATGACAAAATAAAAATAATTTCAATAATATGTTATTGTTAATCTAACTACTGAGGCCTTTAATTTTTGTCAAAAAATGATATAGAAAATAATTGATGGTACTTTACAATACTTACCTCCTTTTTTATGGATTGTTTCAAAAAATTATTATGATTATTACTCTCATCCATTATTTGATTTTGTGCAAACTTTCTTCTAGGGTTTAGAGTTTCAAAATAATAAAAAACAATGATGTTGATGATGATGGTGAGTTTTGGTAGGGTAAATTTGAGTTTTGGAGGGAGGATGGAGAAGAAGAAAAAGAAGAAGAAATAACTTTGATCTCAGGATAGAAGATACAGAGATTTGAACAAGAATAACTGATTAGGGTGTACTATGAGGAAAAAAAAATAGGATTTAATATGTGCTATCTTTATTAGTAAATTCATATTAGAATATAATATGAATTAAAATTTATGAATTTAAACTGGACGTACTAAGACATATTTTGGGTTCAAATAGAATCCCCCACCGTGTGGGGTGATCACTCAACTCAAATCACACTATCTAAAATAGAAGAAGAAAAAAATTCAAATAAAATCAATATTTTTTTGAAAAAATAATTAATAAACTCCTTCTGATGTGATTACAAATTGAAAAAATTTACAGTAATATTATATAGAATAATGTGATAGATTGTGAAATTTTTATTTGAAAATAATGTCTATTATTTTTATTATAATTTATAAGGATGATACTATCACATCATTTTTGTAGTAAATTATGTACGAAAAAATTCAAATAGTTTTGCATTTTTCAAATTTTTTTGAAGAATAGCTATAAAATTAGTTTATTTACTAAAAATAAAGATTATAAAAAATTAATGCTAAAAAGTTTTATTTGTTTGTCGGAAAGCTTTTGTGCTGCTCCTAAGGAAGTATTGTGCCCGTTATTGTATGGAAATGAGCTTCTGCGATAAATATTCGAGGGGACGAGATGACTTTAATTTTATTGGGACAGCAGATAACATTGCTTGGAATGAGTTTTTATTTTTATTTTTTATATTTTTTTATAATTCTCCTATGGCGGATATCAAGGCCCCAAAGAATTTGCTAAAATTTGTAGACAATTACCATCATGCGTCTTCTAAGTGGAGAGATAACATGAATTCTCACTTCCTCTTCACTTTAATCCCTGCCATTCTATCCCATAAAAATTAGTTTACTTTGGTCAATGCCGTGAGATTTGTGGAACTAATCACGCTTTTACGCTTACGCCTGTAAACATAGGTCGACTGCCTAAGACCGTAATATAAGTAACTCAATACTTTATACGAGAGAAATAAAAGCAGAATTCATTCAAATTCTCCCACATGTTCCATCTTTTTTTAGTGGTTTCCTAGAGATCTTTATCATTAATGCAACATTCATTTTGCTCATTTATGGAGTTGTATTTAGTACCTCTAATAAATTTTAAAGATCTATTAAATTGCTAAAGTGGGCTTTTTAGCATGAGTGAAATAGTCAAACAAGTTAATTTTTTTTATTAAAAGAAACAAAATTATCTTTTTTTTCAGTTAATATAAATTCGCCTTTAAGCTACAATCAAATGATGTCTAAGATGCTCAACAAATTTTGTAAGAAAACTCCAAACGGTTTGAAACATAAGAATTAGACAAAAAGTCGTGTAAAAAATAACAAAAAACAAGATTCCTAACTCAAGTTTTATCAAAATTCATATGAGAGACTCTAAACACAACTACAACATTCATATAAAATAAAACTTTTTTTTTAAATAAAGAATACTCAATTAGAAAAAGATGGTAGTAATATTTTTTGTTTGATAAGGTATCTTGATGATTTTTTGGTTTGAAAGGTCAATACTTCATGTGAGACTGGGAAAATCCTCTCACATGGATTGTAAAGATGTAATAACCCTCACCCCTGTTTACCGATAAACTACTGATTACTGCTAAACCGAGACTGATTACGATAAGTAATTGAATCAACTGAAATACTGAACAGACAGACTGAAATCGGAAACTGATTGATTGACTGTATCTGTTTAAATGCATTATGTATCTGTTGGCTGTTTGATTATCTGTTCATATTCTATGTTTTAAACTGCTAATTGAAGGCCTTATCGGTGGCCGAATCTGAAATTGATTAGTGTCTTAAGATCAGTAGAATTAATGTGATTTTATGGTATATTTATCTGAAATTGATTTAGTATAATTAAAATAGATTAAAATAAGCTAATTACATAATTTGACTTAATTACCTTAGTGCCATCCAGTGGGCCACTTATTTGACACTTTAGAGGCTCATTCTTAGGCATTACAAAAAATTTGTTCAGCCCTTTTGATGTTCATAACCGATCAAGAGAGGAGAGTGAGAGGTTTGGAGTGAATTCAACTTGACTTTGTGCATTGGCTTGAAGAATTGGAATATAGGTTGCAAATTAAGCTTCCTTACCTTGTATTTGAGGACCTAGGTAGGGAATTTACCCTCTTAATTGTGTCTTTAAATTGATTCTTGCATGGTTCTTGCCAAATTGAAGAGCTAAGTCATGAATTAGTTCTAGCATGTTGAGTTGAAGCTCTAATCTTGCATGCATGTTTGTATTGTTGAGTTTTAAGTTGTTTTCATGGCAAAATGTTACATGCATGCTCATAATTATGTTTAAGTCCATGATTTCATCTTGTTTTGAAAAGAATCGGCTCATTAGAGCATGTATTGAAGTTTTGAATTGATTTAAATTCATGCATGTTTGCATGTTCATCATGTTCATGGAAATTGGTTTGAAATTGAGTGTTTGAAACACCCTTGGGCTTTGATTTTACAATTGAGCTTTGGAATCATGTTAAATTTTGGAATGTTTTCTGGAAAATTGGCCCAAGAGGATCGAAATTTGTGCATTTGAACTCGGTTTTGAGCTTGGAAGTTCAAATCTGGAAATTCCAGATTTTGAACTCCCGCTCGAGCGGGGAAAGTGGCGCTCGAGCGGGAAATTCGTGCTCCTAGTACTTTGCACTGTTTTGACATCCGCTCGAGCGGAATAATTGACGTTCGAGCGGGACCTTGTGTATTACGCTCGAGCGGCTATCGAGCACCCATCGAGCGTAATTTTCACATATCCAGTACTTTTGCCCTGTTTTACAAAACGCTCGAGCAGAAAAGTATACGCTCGAGCGGATACCTTTGTCTGCATGTATGCTCGAGCGGGGAAACCTACGCTCGAGCGGGACCTCTGTTTTCTGAAAAATGTTTTAAAGTGCATATTTGCATCCTCATTTCATCCTAGGCATTCTTAGGCCTAGTTTAAGGCATCTTAATGAGGATATAGATGTAAAACACACCGAGGCAAATTAGGGATTAAGTTATTATCTTTCCCAACTGTGTAGCTTAGTGTGTGTTCGTCCTGTAAATTGTGTAGGGTTGGCGACTGGAGATGCGTTCTAGCTTAACTGTAGCCCAGAACTCTGTGAGTAACAACTGTGTAAAGATATGTTCAAAGATGAATATTTTCTGACTGTTAACTGAACTGTTTTTTGAACTGTTACTGTTAACTGAACGAATGTATGTCCTCTATTCTGAACTGTATTGTAGCATCCATAGCAACTACTGTTTACTGTTACTGTTATTGTTACAGAGATCTCTGTCAGTTCCTATCTTGGAACTTCTGTTTACTGTTATGATGGCCATCATTGATTGTTCGGTCTCTTAAGACCTACTGTTTACTGTACTGCTATGCTAATGGATGTACCACATATGACTGTAATGACTGAATAACTGATATACTAATTGAAATGATTGTTTTCAATACTGTAAGGACATTCATTCTTAACCTCTTTACGCATTATGTTATTCATTGGGCTTTAGCTCACTGTTTATATATGTATATGTAGGTGTACATGCACCAGACCGGAGCTAGGAGCGTGGGTTAGACTTCCTTTTTGTCAAGCCAACCACTGTGCCTCACTACGAGGTTTCGAGCCTGCCAAGCTATGGCTTAGGGGTGTTTTAATTTCCCTCGTCTGTCTCTGTATCTGTTTTGTAATGTTGTATAGACTGATAGCACTGTACTGTACTGTTTAACAGGGATTAGGTCCCTGTTCTAATCGATTGTAAATGTTGTATATACTGTTCTGTATTGTTCATGTATATACGCATGAAAAATCTTTTTGCATATAGACTGTCACAGCTCATTGGACATTATTTATTTACTGTTTTGGCTTCCGCCATGCCTCTGTACTCTGTATTATTGTCTGACTGTTAAGCAGGCCTTTGGTAATCTTGGATTACTGGCCGGTTACGGTACTAAATCCATAGGGGCGAGTTTGGGCTGTTACAAAAGATCCAACGAAGAGATGAATTTTGTCCCTGTAGACCTGCAAAGATGAGCAGGATTGGCGCCACCCAACCGGTGTTGCCGGCTGGAGACACTCCAATGGTGAAGTCAGTCACTTGATTGAAAAAATGAAGGTATAGAAATGAAAAGTGTTGTGTGTAGTGTGGAGAGAGATGACATACCTTACTCTTGGGATGCCCCCCCTTTATATAGATGGGGAGGGGTGTGATATTTGTTTGGATTGAACCCATTTTAAGCCCTGTTTAGGTTAGGTCCAATAAGCTAGTATTTATTTTTTTCTAGCTCTTACACTTCAGTTTATCACATTATTATGTATAAATTTTATATTTACTTTTTTATGCTTGTAACTTTGTATGTCATTATTGAAAAATACACAAAAACAAAAACAAAATGTTAATTTAGAGGGAAATTTATAAGCTGGATTGAGCCGTGGTAATGACCGGGCAGATTATGGGCCGAACATGTTGTGGGTCGTGGTAGCTTGGGCTTAGTCGGTGAGGGTTGTGCTCGGTAATGGCCCAGGACCATGCTAGGACCAAGCTACTTGGCTTGTTTGTGTGGGAACCGAGCTAATTGGGTAATTTGGCCGAGATAATAGAAGTCGGTCCTGTTCCCATGGTTCGCGCTTCCAGCTCGGCTGGAAAGGTCTTCGGTTTATCAGCTCGACCAGTTTCAGCTTGGCTATGTCGGAATGCAACCGAGCTCGGTCGTCGTTGAGCTCGGCGAGCGGAGCACTCTAGCACCATGCTAGGACCAAGCTACTTGGCTTGTTTGTGTGGGAACCGAGCTAATTGGGTAATTTGGCCGAGATAATGGAAGTCGGTCCTGTTCCCATGGTTCGCGCTTCCAGCTCGGCTGGAAAGGTCTTCGGTTTATTAGCTCGACCAGTTTCATCTCGGCTATGTCGGAATACAACCGAGCTCGGTCGTCGTTGAGCTCAGCGAGCGGAGCACTCTAGCTTGTTGTGCGACATGGCCGTTGGCAGCCGAGATGATGCAGCCCAGTTGTCGAGATCTCGGTAGTGTGGGCTAGCAGTTTGATTAGGTGATGATCAGTTAGATTTGTGCTGACAGATGAGATAGCAGCACCACGTGTCGAGAGACTAATGAGAGTAGATTTTGGGCGCAGAAGGTATATAAGCGAGTCTGCGCCCCCCATGCCTAGACAGATGAACATTTGGTGAGATATACACTTACACTCAACTCTCTCCTCTTTATCTATCCCTGTGTGTGTGTGTGTGCTAACTTGATCGTCGGAGGGATTTTTTGGCCACACACCGCCAGGTAGCTCACCGCCGTTGTGCTCGCAGGTCGATCGGACAGACAAGTGCTTGGAAGAAAAGAGTACGGGCTTGCTTGAATATTTGCTCCCTGTACAGCAATCTATTTTTTAATAGTCATATAAAAAGGGCAAATAATGAAAAAATAGTAATCTATATGTAGTCGATGCTTGTTCGTTAAGAACAATATCCTCATATTTTTGCTATTTTATGTGACTATAACAGGTAATTGTGCTTAATTAGCTTATTCATTGGAGACCAAAAAAAAAAAAATCAGTCTGTTTGGTTTCAGTTTTCTGAATTCAATTTTCTGAAAATTGAGTTTTATATTTTTCGTATTTTTTTTTTAGTGAATATTTTTAAAACTTCAAGGAATTTTTTACTTTTTTAGATGCACCTTACTTATCTAAATAGTAAAATAATTGTAAAAAACTATTTTTAAAAATTAATAAATACATAAAAATCCAAAAATGTACCGAATTATTTATTTATTTATTTTTGTAGTTTTGGTATTTAGTGAATTTTTTAAAGATTTTTTTCACAAATATTATTATTTTTAAGTGTTTATGTTAGGTGTGTCTAAAAATTAAAAAAAAAATCTTAAAATATTAAAAAAATTCATTGAAAACAAAAAAAAAATTATAATAAAAAAAAAGAAAGTAGAAATTTCTAAAAAGAGTTTTCAAGAAACCAAAACCAAACCAGCTTAATGTTATTTATCAAGAATTTTTATTCTGAAATTTATTTTAAAAATTAGATGTATGATATAAATTTAAAGTTAATGGAATGCGAGTCACACCGACAATAAGTCCATTGATTTACTTTTCTGGATAGTCCATTTCTTATTATTTAATTGTAAGTTGTACTGTCACACTTTCGTCCACTTATTGTTAATGAAATTAACGAAAATCAAAAGTAGAGAGACTAAAATGAGATTTTAATAAAAGTGTAACAACTAAAATAAATTTTGATAAAAGTGTAAGGAAACTAACAAAATGAAAAAATGTCAAGTTTAACTCATGTGATAATTTTCGTCAACTTGTTAACTATTGATTGATGAAAACAAAGATGGAACCAAGATTTCATTATCAGAAGAATCAAAGACAAATTATTTTTTTCACCATATATACAAATGTACATGTATGTATAATAGGATATATAAACTATATATACACATACAAAAATTCAAATAGTATAGAAGTAATTTCTAATAAGATTATAAAAAAAAAATTACATAGAAAATAAAAAAAGAATGTAAGATGATAGAATAATATGATACATAACTTTTATACTAAAGGATGTGGGACCAAATGTAAATCCCAAGATCTTGAGTACAATTCACTCTGTTTGGTTTTATTTTTCATAATTTACTTTTCAAAAAATTTTACTTTTTCATTTTTGGTATTTTTTTGTTTTCACTGAATTTTTTTAATATTTTAAACAATTTTTTTAATTTTTAAACAAACCTAACATAAATACACTTAAAAAGTATAATATTTGTGAAAAAAAGTCTTTAAAAATTTACTAAATACAAAAAATATATTAAAAAAATACGAAAATTCAATACATTTTTGGGAGATTAACCAATAAATCTCATATTTTGAACTTATAATCCATATAGTCCCATATTTTTCTTATGATCCATTTAGTCTTTTTGGATGTGTAATGATTCATTTGCCCACCACATTGGAGTGTCACATTTGGAAAAAGTACACTAAAGAATTTTTTAGTGTCATGTCATACCTATCATGTTAGAGTGTCACATTTGAAAAAAGTACACTAAAGAATTTTTAATTTTTTTAGAGTGTCACATTATACCCGCCACGTTAGAGTGTTACATATCACATTTAAAAAAGTACACTAAGAAAATTTTAAATTTTTTTATAATATTAATGTCACATCATAACCGTCACATTGTCACGTTTGAGAAAAGTACACTAAGGAGTTTTTATTTTTTTTTGAAGTGTCACATTATACCCACCGCGTTGTTACATTAGGAAAAAATACACTAAAGAGTTTTTATTTTTTTTGAAGTGTCACATCATCCTGCCATGTTGTCACATTATGAAAAAGTGCACTAAAGAGTTTTTATTTTATTTTTTTCGAGTAAAAGTTTTGGAGTGTCACATCATACGCGCCACATTGTCACGTTTAGAAAAAATACACTAAGGAGTATTTAATTATTTTGGAGTGTCACATTGTTAGAGTATCACATTAATATCAGCCACATTAGAATATAATATCATACTTGTCACATTAATAAAAGGGTATAACTGTCCATCAAAACACTAGCAAAATAAGAAATAGAACCATACGGAAAGAAACTCTCCACTAATAGGACTTAACAGATCAATAAAAAAAACTCGGGACTAATTGGAGTAATTGTTTGTGAGATGGAGTTTATTAATAAATATCTCCACATTTTTTGTATTTTTGTGTATTTATTAATTTTTTAAAATATTTTTTCACAAATATTTTACTACTTAGATAAATCTAAGTAAAGTGCATCTAAAAAAAATATAAAAAATTGCTTAAAACAATAAAAAAAAATTGCTTAAAACTTAAAAAATATTCACTAAATGCAAAAAAATACGAAAAACAACAAACTCAATTTTCAAAAAATTGAATTTAGAAAACTGAAACAAACACATTGATTATTATTGACAGGGCTTTGTCTTACTTTGTACTTATTATTTGTGAGGGCTTGCAAGTATTTGGAATTTAGGCCTGTTTGATGAATTTTTCTTGTAAGCTAAAAGTCGATAATCATAAAACAGAAGTCAAAACACCACTCTCATAGCTTCTATGGTTATCTAAACTATTTTTGACTATTTCTGCCTAATAAACTGTAAACAGAAACTATACCAAACAATCCAACATAAACTTTAAAAAAAAAAAAAAAAACTATAAGCAGCTCATATAAGCTGCACCACACAGTCCAAAAAGGCAGCTTGAAATAGACGTCACATTTGCTTCAAGCAACAAGTTAATCATAACACTAGACTGAGAGAAATCTGTCAGTTCAAAAAGGAAACCGTGTTGAATTTTTTATTTTTTTTGGTAATCATACAAAATTATTTATAAATCATAAAGTTGTAATGCCTATGCAGGTACGAAAGAGAAGGGGAACCAAACATGCTAGCTCTAGTAGATATCTTTGTGAGTGTACGAGGAGCAAATATTTCAGCAAGCCCATACTCCTTTCTTCCAAGCTCCGTTTCTGTCCGATCACCTGAAAGCACAATGAGGGTGAGCTACCCGGCGGTGTGTGGCCAGGAAAACCCTCCGATGATCTAATTAGCACACACCTTAGGGGCCCATACTCCTTTCTTCCAAGCTCCGTTTCTGTCCGATCACCTGAAAGCACAATGAGGGTGAGCTACCCGGCGGTGTGTGGCCAGGAAACCCCTCCGACGATCTAATTAGCACACACCTTAGGGAGAGGAGAGAAAGAGTTTAAGTGTAGGAATTCCTTACAAAGTGTTCGTCCCCCCCGTATGGGGGGCGCAGACATACTTATATACCCTTCTGTGTCCCAAACCTGCTCCCAATGGTCCCTCGACACGTGGTTCTGCTATCCCATCTGTCAGCACAAATCCTGCTGAGCGTCACCTAATCTCAACTGCCCGCTCACTCTATTGGGAACTCGGTAGCCGAGCTGCACCATCTTGTTCGCCAACGGTCTTGCTGTGCTTCATATCCAAGCACTCCACTAGCTAAGCTTAATAAGGGCCAGGCTAGGCAACATCTCGACGAAGCCGAGCAAACCGGTACCTCGGCTGACCACGCCTTTCCGGGCGCCGGTCACTTAACTTGACTGGCTTCGCCTCCGTCAAACATCGGTCCAACCAAGCGTTGCCTTAACCGAGCAACTTCTTTCCAAACTGGGCCACACATCCTCGGCCCAACACTCTATCCGGCCAAAATCTGTCCGGCACAACTCTGTCCGGCCCAAATCTGTTCGGCCTAACTCTGTATCATTAATCTCTCTCTCAATTGCCCCTTAATTCCGTCCGTAAAAGCGTTACTGGGATTACTTACTTCGACCGGGATAACATTTCTTCGGTCTTCAGAATGCTAAATGGCGACCGGGCTAGGTAACATTACTGTCTGCAAACTTGACTGGTTATACTCCTCGGCTGACGTCCTCTTTTTGAAAGTAGCCCGGTTGCCTCCTCAACTCTTCAACCTGTCTCTTCAGTTCTGACGTCGCCATAAATGGGGACACGTGGCGAGCTACCATTGGTTCTCGAGCAGCCAACCCGCCGTTTTGCCAGAATTTGAATTTGGGCGGTCTCTTTTCCTCTATAAACATGCCCCTGCCCTCTTCCTTCCATTCTTACTGCCTCTCTTGCT
This sequence comes from Camellia sinensis, assembly GCF_004153795.1. Lineage (NCBI taxonomy): Eukaryota > Viridiplantae > Streptophyta > Magnoliopsida > Ericales > Theaceae > Camellia > Camellia sinensis. The sequence goes on from NW_021026656.1 coordinate 66,745, forward strand.
TATCAAACTTCACAGAGCTCCTGCCCCTTGTTCCTTGCCAACGCTGAGTTCGTGCTTGAAGAAGAGGACTCTGCCCTACGCTCGTAAATCCTCAAACTTCTCTTTTGTTGTCGTTTTCTTTGATATTTCACACATTAGGGCATGAAATCGTAGCTTTTAGGCCTTGGGCTCCTAAAACCATCCTAAACCCTCCATTGTTAATGGTTTTCTTCATTTTTCCTGAAGAACACTGAAGAACTGGGGCGGACCGGGCTCCTGGTCTTCATTTGATCCAAAAAACCAATCTAACCGAGCAAATAACATGTTTGTCTCAACCCCAACAAAAACCGAGATAGTAAAAGGAATTGGTCGCGCAACTGGGCTAACATCTGGTCTGCTTGGGCGACCGAGCTCCTTAGTTAGCTTAGACGACCGAGGTGGTTTGGCATTTTTAATGACCGAGCTAAAGTCCAGCTCCCTTCGCGCGACCGCGCTCACACTTACACTTGCCATCATTTTCCTGCAGAGTCCAAGGGGACCACTGTCCATTCCTGAGGCTCTCAGGGCCGAGCAACAACTAATTACCACAGTGCCAAACCCCTCAGCCGAGCTATCCTAGGCCGGCAACAAATGAGGAAATTCCGCTTCCTAGTGGATACTCCGGCCGCGCTGGCTGCGTTCAGGGAGGAGTACGACATCCCGGCCGATGTCCACCTGGAGCTCGCAGAAGAAGAGACCACGCCTTGGGGTAGAACAGAGCAATGCCCCTTCACCGTGCTGTCGATCGTCGAAGGAGGCCTGCGCTTCCCACTTAATCCATTAATTACCGAGTTCCTGCGCCGAACCGGGCTAGCACCCACCCAAGTGTCCACCAACACCTACCGGATAATAAACGGTGTGCACGAACTAAACAACCGGCTAGGCACAAACTTAGGCTTAGCCGAGATACTGCGGCAGTACACCCTTGGTCATACCGGCGACGGGCTCGCCTACTATCTTAAGATCAGGCCAGGCAAGGAGAAAATTGTAACCGGCACCCCGGACAAAGACTTGCACAATGACGATTTTTTCTGGGTGTCGGGCAATTACGAAACAGCCAACGTACCGGGCTGGTTTATAAGCAAGAACTTCGGTTCCTCATGTAAGCCGCTCAAACTTGCTCGGTCAGCCTACCTCCATTTTGTGATTAACCAGTTTTCTTGTTTCTTTTGCAGCGATTCAAGCCTTGCAGGCCAACTACAAATTTCCCAACATAGAGGCAATTCGGACCGTGCTTCGCTATTCCCACCGAGATTGCAACGATTTGCTCGGTTACACCCCAACCTACAGGTACTCAGCTCCGCGCTGGAGTAAAGTAACAGACTTTCTCCGTGCTCCATCGCCACCTCCAGACCCTACCCTTCCTGACGTCCCCTTAATCCGGTTGATAGACGAACAAGAAATGGCCAAAAGAAGCCGAATCAAAAACCTGCTCACCATAACCTCGGCTGAGATACCGAGCGTCGTCGCCCGCTCTCCAGTTGCCGGTCAATCAAGTGCCGCCGTGATCGCCTTAGCTTCTCCAGCCGCCGGGCAGTCTAGCAAAGAAACACGCCGGGCTGGCAAAAGACCACGGGCAGATCCCTCTGCCGAGTTCGTTGCTGAACTAACAACCGAGCAACCTGCTGTCATAGTCAGCCCCATCCCAGCATGGCGGCCGCAGCTGAAGCACCGGGGCAAAGAGATCCCGACCAATGCTTCGGTTAAAGGCGACAAGGAGCACTTGCTTGCCTTCGACCTCTCAAAGGCTCTGCTGCTGCCCAGCGACGTGGTTGGCAGCGACCACGTTCCTGACACCCGGCTGGTCAAATCCGCCGTGAAGTCCATGACCAGGGTTAGAATTTCAATCTTCTGCTTCAATTTTCACGAGTGTTTGAACGGTTTCTTCTCTGATCAAATTCTCATTTTGCAGGCCATCCAAAAACAGCACTTGGTCATGGAGCGCATCCACAGACTTCGGCAGAAGGTGAGTGATACCGCCAGCCAAGTCGAAAGCCTCCAAACCGAGCTTGGCCGAGCAAAGTCATCGCTCGAAGCCGCCAATTCCGACAACAACAGGCTGCTCGGCCAACTTGAAGCAGCCAAGAAAAAGAAGGACGGGATCCAGGCCGAGCTTGACGAGCTGAAGAAGTTGAGGAAAAAAGACTGCGAGGACGCCAATAACGCCGGCTTCAACGAAGTCGAGGAAAACTACAAGAAACAAGTCTTCGCCACCCAGGACATTTACTTCAAGGCTGGATGGAAGGCTGCCTGTCAACAGCTCGGTCAGGGTCCTAACTCTGACGTGTTTGCCTCTCCACCGGTTGTCTTCTTACTGACCTACCTCATTCCATATGCCAATGACGTCTTCAGCGCGCTGCAAGCTGAGGCCGAGGAAGGACTTGAAGAAGAGGGCGAGGTAGACGCTGAAGGAGAGGACCAAACCGAACAGGAGCAGGCCGGCCAGACTGGGACCGGTGTCCAGGACCCAACTGCCACGGTCAACCTGGAGGCTGATGAGGAATTCCCTGATCTCTCCCCCCTAGCTTAGGTTTCTTTTTTCTGTTTCTGCAAATGTAACCGGGCTAAGTTCCCCATCTTTTGTATTAACTTTTTATCAATGAAAAGCTTTGATTTCATCAAGTGTTTGGACGGTCGTCATCAATTCCTTTTTCAGCAAAACATCTCAGTATAAATTGTAAAATTGAACATAACACCCAAGTTGATTTCACCAACTTTTCAACCGAAATACCCATCTCGGCTAAAAATAACTATGTTGGACAAAACATCAACGTCTTTAGCCGGGGTAAAGCATCTCGGCTGGAAATAACAGTTGAACAGATCACCAACTTCTTCAGCCGGAATAAATCAACTCGGTTGGGGATCCTAAGTTGGGCGAAACACCAACTCTTCCAACCAGAGTAAATCGCCTCGGTTGGGAATCCGAAGTTGGAAAACACCAACTCTTCCAATCAGAGTAAATCATCTCGGTTGGGAATCCTAAGTTGGGCAAAACACCAACTCTTCCAACCGGAGTAAATCATCTCGGTTGGGAATCTGAAGTTGGACAACACTAACTCTTCTAACCGGAGTAAATCATCTCGGTTGGGAATCCGAAGTTGGACAAAACACCAACTCTTCCAACCGAAGTAAATCATCTCGGTTGGGAATCCTAAGTTGGGCAAAACACCAACTCTTCCAACCGGAGTAAATCATCTCGGTTTTTACATTTAAAACAACAGTCCAAGTGCTAAAGAAAAATTACTTCTATATATTGACAAAAAGAACTACATTCTGAAGTGCAAGCCAAAAAATTCCTTTGCACAAGAAAAGAAAGCAAAAGCTTAGAAATAATACAGTTTTAGGTTGGCCGCATTCCATGGCTGGGGTATTGCTCTTCCCTCTAGATCATCCAAGTGGTAAGCCGCCTTGCCCGCCAGACCGGTGATCTTGTAGGGTCCTTCCCAATTTGCCCCTAGTTTGCCTTCACCTGGCACCAGGGTATTGCCCATAACTTTCCTCAAAACCCAATCACCAACTTTGAACGGTCTGGGGTGCACCGTCTTGTTATACTTCTTTGAGAGCTCTTGTTGGTAGGCGGCCTCATGGATGAGGGCCTTCTCTCGACACTCTTCCACTAGGTCCAGCTCCAAGGCAATAGCCTCGGCGTTCAGTTCGGGCTCAAAACTCTCGCTTCTTAGGGTGGGCATGCCAACTTCCAAAGGTATGACCGCCTCCATGCCATAAGCCAAAGCAAATGGAGTTTCCCCAGTAGATCGCCGTGGGGTTGTTCGGTATGCCCAAAGGACGCTAGGTAATTCCTCAGCCCATTTTCCCTTTGCCTTCTCCAGTCGTTTCTTCAATCCATCCAGTATAGTCTTGTTCGATGCCTCGGCTTGACCATTGGACTGCGGGTAAGCCGGAGTGGAGTTGTAGAATTCAATCTTCAAATCTTCACAAAATCCTCTGAATAGGCGACCGTCAAACTGGGTGCCGTTGTCAGAGATCAAGATCTTGGGGATGCCAAACCGCGTGACCACGTTCTGCCAGACAAACTGCTTCACGTCTTTCTCTTTGATTGTTGCCAAGGGCTACAACAACAGACTGCTCGGTCAGCTGGATGCGGCCGTGAAAAAACAGGATGAGCTCCAGACCGAGCTAAACGCGCTCAAAAAGTCGCGGAAGAAAGACGGCCGGGCTGCTAACAACGCCGGCTTCAACGAAGCCGAGCAAAGCTATAAGAAACAAGTCTTTGCAACACAAGACATTTACTTCAAAGCTGGCTGGAAGTCCACCTGCGAGCATCTTGGCCAGGGCTCTGACACCGACGTGTATCCCTGTGAAATAGCTCGGTAGGCTAAGGACCTGCCCCCTATGTGGCTGCCACAAATGCCTTCGTGAATTTCGTACAAGAAGGCCTCCACACTATTCTGGTGCACGCACTTTAGATAAGGACCAGTGAAGGACTTTTTATACAACGCACCAGATGGAGAGAGCCAAAACCGCTCTGACTTCACCCGGACTTTGTGTGCTTCTTTCTTGTCAGTTGGTAGAGTCCGGTCTCTGAGGAACAAGATTAAGGGGTCCATCCAGGAAGGACCTAGCGCGGCGCAGAGTACATCCGTCTGCCCAGCGTCTTCAATGCTTGGCCGTGGAAGAAAGTCAATTAACAGGGGGTTTGGAGACGTACTATCTACCATCGAAGCAAGGCCGACCAGCTCATCAGCTCGGCTGTTTTCTTCACGGCCAATCTGTTGGACTCTGATTGCCTGAAGCTGCTTGATGTGTTCCCTGACCAGAGCTTGGTACTTCGCCATTCTGTCATCCTTTGCTTCATAAATCCCAGAGACTTGGTTAACCACAAGCTGGGAATCACTGTACACCAGTAGCTCGGCAACCTTCATTTGAATAGCGCTCTTGAGCCCGGCGAGAAGGGCCTCGTACTCAGCCTCGTTGTTAGATGCTGGGAAGCCAAGCGTGATAGAATGTTCAATGGTTAGGCCATCCGGAGAGATAAGAACGATACCTAGGCCGACACCATGATGGTTGGACGCTCCATCAACAAAAAGCTTCCACATTTCCCCCACAAAAAGTTTCTAACAGTCTGATGGGTCCTGAGAGTTGCGAAGGGTAATGGGATCACGGTTTCTTGGCTGTCTGGTTTCAAGTTCCGTGTTGATTGGTTCCACTCCAGGCCACCTTGGTGATTCAGCACCGGACTCAGCAAGTTGGTCTACAATGCTTAAGTCAGTAGGCGAATCACCAGGCTGCGGTATTATGCCGGCCGCAGGCTCTGTGCTGAATAGTTCCATTACTTCACCCTCTGATGACGCGATACCGGACAGAGTGGGTGGGACAACAATACCCGACTCCGTCATCGCGTCACCGGTTGGTTGAATTGTACAAGTTGAGGGTACTACAGTAGGGCACGCAAATTCCACATCAGCAACTCCACCCAATTGTGGTATCTCGGTCAAGCTTGCAGTCCTTTCTTCTTCGGCCGCGGCAATATCGACCGGGCATACCGGATGAGTTCTTGGCAAGAATTCAGCAACGAAATCGACCAAAGTTTGGGCCTTTATGGCTGTGCGCGGTTGGAACTTTACATCAAACTGTCCCAATTCGACCGCCCACTTGAGAATTCGGCCTGAAAAGTCCGCCCGTTGAAACAAGGCCTTAAGGGGAAACTCGGTCAGTACGATGATCGTATGGGCGTGAAAATAATGCGCCAACTTCTTTGAAGCCATCATCAATGCCAACGTGTAGACACCCCATTTTTGACCGTCCTCAAGACTTGGACGTCACCGTTTGAACACCCGGTGATTATCCATGTTTGTGTTCGTTTGGAGTTCCCGGAGGTCTCGGCTACGCGCCTTGCCTCGGGATCTCCGAACTCGCTTGTTTAGTGTCTGGTTTTGCACCAAACACTTGTGTTTTGCCTTGGAGAGGCAGGGAGTACCTTTTGAGGCATCCCCACACATCACCGGCCATGGCCAGAGGCCACCGGCTGGTGTTTTGATGCCATCGGCAATGTATATTGCCGGTCGGCATTCTTTGTTGCCGGTCGGCACTCAATTTTGACAAAATGGCAATTTTGAGCAGCCGACTACTGTTCATCTGCTTTTGCAGATATTTTAAGACAGCTGTATGTCATTTTGTTCCCCTCCATACACGTGTATAGAGGGATGGACTCCTTGTTAGCTTATCTTGTAAGCTTTACAAGATTGGCTCCTCTATAAGAGGAGCCCTCCTCTCTTCGCTCTAGGTTAGACACTTGAGAGAGAAAAACATTGTGAGAGCTCTGGTTTTAGGTTTAGGATTTGATATATATTCTATCTCTATACCTCTCTCTCATTTAGCCTTAGTGTGTGTGCGTTTTGTCTTACTTTTGCTCACAAGCACCCACCATTACACCATCCCTTGGAGCTAAGACCTCTTGAGGGTTGTTTTTGAGGTTCTTGAGCTGTTTTGAGCTCAAAGAAGCTGCTAGAGCTTCATCTTTGGAAGAAGTCAACAAGGGTAAGAAACTAGTTCCTTTTTATCCCATTTTTGCATTCTATTTTTACCTATCTTGAAACTTTTTTTTGTCTTTACATATAACATAAAAAAGTTCTATTTTTAGGCCCTCTAAATAGTTTGTTTACAGTGTTTTGTGGTTTGGAGGTGTTTGACCCCTCTTAGGCCTTGAGAGGCCCCATTTTGTGCTATTTTGAGTGAGCTCCGGGACCTTGGTGTTTGGGCCACCTCACCACTGAAATCTTGAGGGATTTCAGAGGTGAGGATGGTGCCTTGAGGTCCTAGGGAGGAGAGGGCCACCCCCTCTCCTTGTTGTCCTTGAAAAGGACCATTTTTGGCCTCTTGAGGAAGCACCATGTTTAGGTTCATGTTAACCATGCCTTAGCTGATTTTTGTGCTTATTATGTCATAATATGCCTCTGTTTTTAGTTGGTTTTGGTACACCATGCATGC
>NW_021026656.1:97546-132899 GCF_004153795.1 Camellia sinensis
TTTTTGCGATTCGAGCCACGGTCCGATTCCTCTGCGCGGTCACTTGAGCGGCTGGACTCTTGCCCAACTGCGTGCACTTTGCCTGCTGTCTTCTTGTCTGTTACTACCGGAGTTGCCTTCATGGTAGATGCTAAAGCATCATCCTCCACTCGGATGTGCTCATTGATGCGCTGCATGAGCTGGCCCATGGACGTCGGTTGGTGCATGGTGAGCGAGTCCCGCAGTCTATGTCCGATCGGGAGACCACGCTTGTATTGAGTGATTGCAAGGTTGACCGGGCAATCCAAGATCTCGTTGAAGGTCTCCCAATACCTGGAGTTATATGCCTTCAGTGTGTCGCTCGGTTCCATCTTAACACTTAGTAAGTGATCGACTTCCTTTGGTGTTTTTGTGTTGGTTTTGAAGCGCGTCACAAAGGCTTCGGCCAACTGATGCCACCGTTGTATGCTCCCTTCCGGCAACCTCTCGAACCACTTCAAGCCTAGCTCGCCTAAACTTGACGGGAAGATCAGGCACATAAGTCCGTCATTTCGCCTATGTTCGGCCATAACCTGTCGGAAGTGGCTCACATGCATGTAAGGATCGGTTTTCCCGTCGTAAAGCGTGAACTTCGGCTGGTGGAAGCCTGTCGGAAGCGGTGTTGTTTCTATTTCCTGGGCAAAAGGGGTGGCACTTAGCCTGGCCAAATCTGAATCCACTAGGAGCGGCGCTGCTTGGCGGGGTGGAGGCATTCCGACCTCCTCGCTGGCGTGAACCCCGTAGGATAGCCGCTGGAACACCGGTATCCTCTGAGCTTCACGTCAGCGAGCCCGCTCCGTTAAGACCGCCCGCAAATCCTCTGAATGAGGGGAGTGAGAGTACTTCGACGTCGTCGCCGGACGTGAGGGCCGGTAAGTGCTATCTTGCGCACTAGACTTCTCTGCATGCACGTCGGAATCACCAACCTGATAACTTCTGGTAATAGAAATGGATGGAGTGCGTCGCTGACTCTGACCACTTGAACGGCGGGATGGGGCGCGCTCACTGTGGTCACCCACTCCAGCTACACCCTTCCCTTTGACATGCCGCTTGAGCTCCTCTATCTCAGCTGCCATTCGCCGAATGACAGCGTCTTGGTCCCTCAACTTGTGTTCCAGACGTCAGGCCTGTGATTCTCTCCGCCGCCGATGACCGTCCGGACTTCGTGAATGGCCATAACTTCTCCTGCGCTTATCCCGCGCGTCTCCTGACTGTCCTCTGGTGGGTGTCTCCAAGTCCGCCATTGGATGGATGGCGGGAGGTCCTTCTCTCCGTCGGGTAAACTCCGGGGTTGCTCCGTCTATGGCAGACAACGGAAACTCTTCGTTGTTCGCCATGGTCGGCGGTCAGACGAGCGTGGAAGACAAGGTTTTATCTGCAAGCTTCCCACAGACGGCGCCAATTGTACGGGGAGCAAATATTTCAGCAAGCCCGTACTCCTTTCTTCCAAGCTCCGTTTCTGTCCGATCACCTGAAAGCACAATGAGGGTGAGCTACCCAGTGGTGTGTGGCCGGAAAACCCTCCGACGATCTAATTAGCACACACCTTAGGGAGAGGAGAGAGAGAGTTTGAGTGTAGGAGTTCCTTACAAAATGTTCGTCCCCCCCGTATGGGGGGTGCAGACATACTTATATACCCTTTTGTGTCCCAAACCTGCTCCCAATGGTCCCTCGACACGTGGTTCTGCTATCCCATCTGTCAGCACAAATCCTACTGAGCGTCACCTAATCTCAACTGCCCGCTCACTCTATTGGGAACTCGGCAGCCGAACTGCACCATCTTGTCCGCCAACGGTCGTACTGTGCTTCATATCCAAGCACTCCACTAGCTAAGCTTAATAAGGGTCGAGCTAGGCAACATCTCGACGAAGCCGAGCAAACCGGTACCTCAGCTGACCACGCCTTTCTGGGCGCCGATCACTTAACTTGACTGGCTTCGCCTCCGTCAAACATATAGCTCGGTCCAACCAAGCGTTGCCTTAACCGAGCAACTTCTTTCCAAACTGGGCCACACATCCTCGGCCCAACACTCTGTCCAGCCCAAATCTGTTCGGCCTAACTCTGTATCATTAATCTCCCTTTCAGTGAGTACAGTGGATCCAAAAAAAAAACCTCCTCTTGTTATAGGAAACACAGTTCTATCAATCTTAGCAATGGACTACCCTATTGATAAAATCTCATGCTATGCTTACCTTCGAAGCCCTGTCCGAAACTGCTGAATTTTCCCGTAAATGGGTTCCCTTCTGTAAGAATTTTTCAATTGAGCCTCGAGCACCAGAAATGTACTTCTCTCTCAAAATAGATTATCTCAAGGACAAAGTCCAGCCTACATTTGTCAAGGAGCGTAGAGCAATGAAGGTTTGTTTGTTTGGTAACGTTTTTGTTTTCAAATATTTCCAATATAATGGCAACAATTTTCAAAATTTAACCTCAACTGAAAACTTCTTAAATAATAATAACTCCATATGTGCCCAGGGGCGGCTCCAAGGCTTGGTCAGGAGTGTCACCCGAACCCTCTGGCTGAATTTTTTTATTTATTTATTATATAAATATTAGATTTTAGGGAAAAAATTAGTAATTGAACCCACTAAAATACAATTTTAAACCCATAGTTTTAAGTCCTACTCTTTTGAACCCACCAATTTTGAACCCATATTAGATATTAGCATGTCTTTTTGCTTAAACAATAGTATCAATATATTGAAATATTTTTGTTTATAATTTTAGAATTTAAATTAATTTGTTGATTTTTTTCTCCATAGGTGATATAATGATTAATGTGAATTTTCTGTAAGATATATGGTATTTAAGTTTTTGATTGACACTATTGACAAAAATTCCTAGAGTCGCCACTGTATGTGCCTTGCTATGATTGACAGAGAGAGTATAAGGAGTTTAAGGTTCGGATTGATACACTTGTTGCAAAAGCCATGAAGGTTCCACCAGAAGGGTGGATCATGCAAGATGGCACACCTTGGCCATGAAACAATACTAAGGATCATCCAGGCATGATTCAAGTCTTTCTGGGTCATAGTGGAGGCTTCAATGTAGAAGGAAATAAGCTTCCCGTCTTGTCTATGTGTCTCGTGAGAAGAGGCTTGGTTTCCAACATCACATGAAAGCAGGTGCCATGAATGCCCTGGTAAAGATCACAAGCTCTTCTCTTATTCATTCCATTTATTTTATTTCATTACCTAAAACAATAAAAATTCTCATGTTAAAGTTGAGGATTAATTACACAAATGGTCCCTAAAGTATGTGTTATGTTACACTTTTAATCTCCAACCTTTTGAGTGTTCCATTTTGGTCCCCAAAATATACTATTTGTTATACTTTAGTCCTAGCATCAGTACCATTTTCGATATATGTATATATATATAAAAGCATCAATAACATTCAAAATCAATAACGGAAGTAGTATTTTCATAATTTTAGAAAAACGATACAGCGAAATAAAAAGATTAGGGACAAAAAAATGCAAAAAATTGCATACTTAAGAGACTAAAAATAAAATGCATATTTTAGAAACTAAAATGCTACAAAATGCTTACTTTAGATCATGTCACTTTGTTTTTGTTGAGTCTTCCTATAGAATTTCAAAAATATTCCTCCCGTTACTAATTCTGTCTAGCAACATTGTGTGCACTACTGGCAGGTTTGCAAATTTTGGATTTTGAGACCATTTGGCCTTGTCATGGAAACAGATTTGCAAACTTAAGTTAAAATCATGTAGTATGAACTTTCATCCTTGCGATGCATACCTGCAGATTCGTGTCTCTGGAGTTCTTAACAATGCTCCATTCATGCTGAACTTGGATTGTGACCATTACATAAACAACAGCAAGGCCACACAACAGGTAATATGTTTCTTGATGGACGAACAAGTTGGGAAAAAGGTTTGCTATGTTCAATTCCCTCAAAGGTTTGATGGCATTGATAGGAATGATCCATATGCCAATAGAAACACAGTCTTCTTTGAAGTAAGTCCCTGCAAGAAATGCCACCAATAAAATGTTACCCGATGCTGATTCTGCTCAGATTTTTAGAGTACAATAAAGAATATGTTTCTTATATTTTTTTTGTCCCTTAAATTGTGCATATTTATTTTTGTTCTTTGGCAGATTAACATGACAGGTCTAGATGAAATCCAGGGTCCTGTGTATGTCGGCACAGGATGTGTTTTCAGAAGACAAGCGCTATATGGATATGATCCACCAAAGGGTCCAAAGCGCCCAAAAATGGTAAGCTGTGACTGCTGCCCATGTTTTGGACACCGCAAAATGCTTCCAGAATATTCTAAACATGGTGCAAATGAAGGCGGTGCAAATGTTCAAGATTTTTTTCAACATTATTTACACATTGTCAATAATTAGTACTGTGCTAGACTGTTTCCTATGACACTTACGTTATGTTTGTCTTATTCTCAGGATTCGATGACGATGACGATGAGCTATTAATGTCCCAGATGAATTTTGAAAAGAAGTTTGGACAGTCAGCAATTTTTGTGACTTCAACCTTAATGATTAAAGGTGGTGTCCCACCTTCCTCGAGCCCAACAGCCCTGAAGAAGCCATTCATGTGATCAGCCGTGGTTATGAAGACAAAACAAAATGGGGTTTGGAGGTAATATCAAATGATTAACAACCTTAAAGCTCCCTTTGGATTGGTGAATTTAAAATGAAGGGATTTGAAGTTGGAATTTTATAAAAAAATATAAGAAGATTAGTTATTGAAAGTAGACGATAACTCTATAGTTGAGGATTGAATAGAGGTATGTTTCATGTATTTTTTCAGGTTTTTGTACAAGTAAAATCTTTTATGGAAGAATTTTAAATAACTATATATTTTTACAAAGTTATTTGAAATCCATCATTACAAAGCTCTCAAATCCATTCTTCATGTCTAAATCTAAAATATTACGTTGGCTACAAAGGTTATACTCTTCAAATTATTGATACAAAATCTATTCATTTCAAATCCATAAATCCAAACGGAGCCTAATGTCATGAATTTTGACAACAACAATATCATTTTAAGCATATGTGAACCAACAATTTTCCATTATCCAATAAGTAGCAAGCAATTCCTAATGATTCTTGACTGTGCAGTTGGGTTGGATTTACGAGTCTATTACAGAGGATATCCTAACCGGTTTCAAGATGCATTGCCGTGGTTGGAGGTCCCTATATTGTTTGCCAAATAGGCCTACATTTAAAGGGTTCAGATTGCCTTAACCAGGTGTTTCGTTGGGCTCTTGGTTCGGTTTAGATTTTTTTCAGCCATCATAGCCCAGGTTGGTATGGCTACAAGGGAGGAAAACTTAAATGGCTCGAGCACTTTGCATATATCAACACAACTGTCTACCCCTTCACCTCCATACCTCTACTTGCCTACTATACACTCCCAGCCATTTGCTTGCTCACAGACAAATTCATTATGCCAGAGGTAATCAAGTTATATAACCCTTGTCCTTCCTTCCTACTAGTACACATTAACCGGGGAATGTGTTGACCAGTGTTGCTAGGAAACACTAATACCCTAGCAATTTACGATTTGGAACGCAAGTTCCGAAACATGGTACACTTTTAACTATCCAAAACAATCACATAAATATTTTCTAATATAAATATTAAAAGCTACTTTCGGAGGAAACACAAATCAAAGAGTGGAGTTATGGTATGACAACATAAAAATAGGTCATGAAGCTCGTAAAAATATGTTGTAACTGTTAGTAGAAAATTGTTCTAGAAGTACTTTAAATTCTGGTAGTGTAATATAAACAAGTCTACCCATATTGTACCAAATTTTAAAGAATGTGTCATTCAATGTAACTTAAATGATCAACTTAACTGTTGACGCTAGACACCACATGGAAACAATATCACTCATTTCCTTTCCATGTCACTTTAACACACTACCACATCCTCTGAGTTGTATCTTCAAGAAACAATATCACTCATTTCCTTTCCATGTCACTTTAACACACTACCACATCCTCTGAGTTGTATCTTCAAAGAAACCAGAATAATTAATGACCTAAGAGATAGGAATATCAACTTTAAAATTTTGGCCCCCAAATGCAATGAAACTGTCCTTAAAAAAAAAAAAAAAATCAAATAATTACATCCAGAAGTCACATGTTCTCCGAATTTCCTTTCAAGTGCCTTATCTTCTATTGCGAGTCAACTTAATAATCTTCACTGATTCTCTATTATCTAGATAAGCACCTTTGCAAGTCTCTTCTTCATCGCTCTATTTATCTCAATCTTTACTCGGGCATTCTTGAGCTGCGGTGGAGTGGAGTTAGCATAGAGGAATGGTGGAGGAACGAGCAGTTTTGGGCCATAGGTGGTGTGTCTGCTCAAGATTTTGGTTGGAATTGACACAAACTTTACAATCACATCAAAGGCAACAGAAGATCAGGATTTCGGAGAACTATACACTTTCAAATGGACCACCCTCCTTATCCCACCAATGACAATCCTAATTGTTAACCTTGTTGGGGTTGTGGCCGGAGTTTCCGATGCTGTAAACCATGGGTACCAATCATGGGGTCCCTTGTTTGGAAAGCTCTTCTTTGCCTTTGGGGTCATTGTCCATCTCTATCTATTCCTCAAAGGTCTCATGGGGAGGCAAAATAGGACACCCACCATTGTTGTCATATGGTCAGCGCTTCTGGCTTCTATCTTCTCCTTACTATGGGTCCGCATTGACCCATTTGTGTTGAAAACAAAGGGGCCTCATGTCAAACACTGTGGTATCAACTGTTGAAAATATTCTCTGTGTTTCTTCTCCAGAGAAAACACGTAAATTTTGCTATACTAAGGGTATTTGATATATGTATATACCACCAAAATGGAATTGCAGAAAGAATAAATTCAAAACGGTGAGAGTTTTGTTTAGCTTAATGAATTGTAAATGAAACAAAAATGCTACTTTGAGGTAATTTTTTTGACATTCTTTCTTTTTTTATTATGAAACATGAAGATCAAACTCAACAGTTTATGCATCAGAAGTTGCATATATTATTGTTTTTTGATTATTACAGCTTTTCCATTCAAATCATATACTAGAGAACATCTCCAATTCCTTCACCAATTCTTTCTTCAAATTCAAATTTGATGAATAAAGAGCAAAAAATGAGCTCCAATCATTTCATCAAACTTGTATTAAATCAAGAGAGATGGCAAAATTTTAACCAAATTAAGGATGAACCAAATATCCTTCACCAAATTTCTAACATTGATATTTTCACACAAATTTGATGAAATTTTAAAAAGAGTAAGGATTGGAGATTATTTTCTTTCATCATTTAAAGCATATTTTTAAGGTAGGTTTGGAATTTTTCAAAAAGATTTGATGAAAAAGCAAAAAGTAAGGGGAACAAGATTTTCAACAAATTTTCACTCACTTTGATGGGAAAAAAGAAAAAAAAAAGAAAAAAGAAGTGAGTATTAGAGATGCTCTAAGAGCATTTCTAACAGTGCATCCATTTTATTATTAAATTTGAGTAAAAACTTTCTTTGATATCAAGTACTCCAACGGAGGATTTTGAAACTTCATCAGAACACCGGTCAATCGGGCAGATGACCGGGTAGATGTCCGGCCGGTCGACCGGCCAATGTAAATATATATTTTTTTTTTGGCCTTAAGGTGGTCGACCGACCGGTGTAATTTTTTTTTGCAAATTTTTGTCTTGAGGTGGACATCCGGTAACGGCAATGAACAGTGATTTAATGAAAGACACATTTGTCCTCAGTTTGATGAAAAAAAAGTAAAATTCTCAATTTGATACCTATTTGATGCAACCGTTAGAGAAGAAAAAGAACTCATTTTTTATCAAATTCAATTTGATGAAAGGTTCGAGTAAGCATTGGACATGGTCTAAGAAAGTTAAATCCACCGATATACAAAATAAAAGGAATAAGTGGATGGTAGATAAGTAAGTAACGAATATGGGTGATAAACGAACTAAAAAGATAGATCACGACTCGTGTTCGACTCATTAAAAATTATTCGATTAAGAACACATTTTTCAAATCAAGCTTGAATAATTAATTGGTCGTCTCGATTTCATAAGCGTAAAACTATATAAAAATACCAAATTGCTCGGCTCAATAAAAGTTTGAGATTGGCTAAGCTTGAACAAATTTTAAACTCCTAAAAGTTTTTAGGGTAAATTACACTTTGCCCCCTTGCAGATTCACCCATTTTCCACTTTGGCCCTTTAAACTTAATGTTTCTTACTTTGACCCTTCATGTTTTCAATCCTTCCCATTTTAGCCCTTTATGTTTACAATCTTTCCCACTTTACTCATAAACTAACTTCCATCTAAAAATTAACAGAATCTGCCACATCACCAACACATCAGCTCCACGTATGATGTAAAAAAATTCACTAAAGATGAAAAAAATAAAAAATAGAATACAAAAAAATTAGAACTTTTTTTTTTGTCTTTAGTTTTTTTCAAATTTATTTGTAAATATTATTACATTATAGATGTATCTAGATTAGATGCACCTAAAAAAATAAAAACAAATTTAACTAAAAAAAGAAAAAAGTTCACTAAAGACGAAAATAAAATAAAATAAACTATTCATTTCAGAATTGACAATACAGGTGTTTGAGTTAGTATATTTTCATTTTTTTTTGTCTTTAGTAAAAAAAAATTCTTTTTTTAGTTAAATTTGCAAACATGAAGGATTAAAATGAGAAAAATCAAAGATCAAAGTGAGAAATGAGTGACACTTTAAGGGACCAAAGTGTAATTTATCCAAATTTTTAAACCACGCTTGAACAGCTGCTCAATTTAGCAAACAAAAGAAAGAAGCAAAAAAAACATCTAAAAAAATACATAATAACAAACAAAAACAAAAACCCAATATTTGTAAATTAAATTAGTGACATAAACAAAACCAAAAGAAGAAAAAAATTTAAATGGGAACTTTTTTTTTTTTTTTCCTTCAAAATTTCTCTTACACACGCTATATATCATGCTGATCAGAATGGAGGAGATTCAAGCAATGTACCTTTTTCATCCCCAATTGGACTGAATGGGTCAACATTTTTTTATGCTATTTGCTTCAGATCAGATCTGCATTCTAATAATATCACTTCATTGGTTTGTTTCTTTTGAAGAATGAAAAATTTGAAGGATTGATTTCCTTCTTTTTGATCAAATCTGGAATTAGCAATTTTGGCTGCGATTTATTCCAATACACCATTTGCATCGGACACAGATCTACAACACATTGAAGCTTGATTTGCTTCTTTGAAGCATCAAATTTTGAAGTATTTGCCTAGACGGTTTGGTTCCGATTTTTGGAAATAATTGTTCTACATTATGTTTTCATGATTTCGAAAATCAAAACGTTTTGAGATTTTTAATGGATTTGACTTCTGTCAATTGTCATTTTAATTTAAAAAAGCATTTAGCATCTATTTTCAAATCGATTTTAACAACTAGTAGAGTAGAATATTATCAAAAGTTAAGATATTTAGATATCGATAATTATATGTTCATATTTGTATTTGGTTTTAATTGTTTGGATTTAATTTTTAAAATTAATTTTTTATTTTTTGTATTTTTTATTTTTAGTGATTATTTTTTAAATTTTAAGTAATTTTTTTTACTTTTTTTAGATGCACCTTACTTAGATATATTAAAAAAAGAAAATATCTGTAAAAAATATTTTAAAAAACAAATAAATATACAAAAATATGAAAAATATACTAAATTCTCATATTTTTCTTTTTTATATTTTTGGTATTTAGTGAATTTTTTAAAGATTTTTTTACAAATATTATACTTTATAAATGTATTTATGTTAAGTGTATCTATCAATTAAAAAAATTGCTTAGAATATTAAAAAAATCAATAAAAACAAAAAACATGAAAAACAAAAAAATTCAATTTTTTGAAAAGTAAATCTTGAAAATCCAAACTAAACAAGCTGATTAGTTTTTAAAAAATTGACAATAAATATAATTTTAATAATAAGCTTCTATTTTTTTATAATACAAATTTAATTCAAACATATAATAGTTACTAATATTCGATTGTTTTGATTTTTTGCATAAATATTCTACTCAACAAGTTTTAAAATATGAATAGTTCGGATCATCGAAACGAAACTTGTGATGTACTTTATGGGTCCCTCAAATTTTCTCATGTTGAGATGTGAACATGAGATAAGTTTAACCCTTTTTTAATAATTAATAGAGAAATATTATTACTTCCTCCATTCCAAAAAAATTAGTCATTTATTCTATTTTTCATTATTCTAAAATATTAGTATTTTTTCAAAAAAAAAAAAGATTAAAATAATATAAATTTTCTATTTTGTCCTTCTTTTAAATTCATTAATTATGACAATTGATATTTCTAAAAAAAGTCAGGTAAATTACACTGACACCCCTGAGGTTTCTATTTAATACAGATTCCCTCCTCACATTTCAAAAATTACGCCCCCCTCCCTGAAAATTGTAATCTCATTACAAATTGCCCTCCTGAATTGCTAATGTCATGCCCTAAAATTTTCTAAATGACCATCTTATCTTTTTTCTTACCATTTCTTCTTACTATCATTACGACTACATTCTACAACTTTGTATCATTAAATTATATCTGAACATATTCTTATTGAGTGATGATATACAAACATAAATTTTATATAGAATTTTTAAACACAATAATATAGCTTAATGGTGACCTTTTACTTTAAAACAAAACACCCATAAACACTATTTATATATTTTAGGTATATCTAAAAAATAAAAAAATTACTTAAAATATTAAAAAATTCAATTAAAAAAAAACACGAAGAGTAAAAAAAAAATCAATTTTTTGTGTGAGTTAAATTAAAGAAGATAATTATTATTTTTCTTGAAATGACATGAACAAAATATCTGTTTTATTTTATTATTTTATATGTATAAAAACTAAGGAACAAATATATCTGACCAAAGGTGTGTGTAATTTTTCAAATGTGAGGGGAAAATCTGTATTAAACAAAAATCTCAATAAGTGTTAGTGTAATTTACCCAAAATAGTCAAAGGACAATTTTGAAAAATTAATATTTTTAAAATGTAATAATTGTTTTACTAAAAAAAAAAATTAGATTTCTTGAAAGACAGTAGATATTTTTACAACAAAAAGAGTAGGCATTTTTAGATTTCTAGATATTTGTATGACAAAGAGAATAGAAGAAGGTTTGGGCCAGGCAGAATCTATAAAAGCTCGTAGCAGGACCTATATACAGGTATCACAACTTTTACTCTAAAAAACACAGAGTTTTTTGTCTATTATCTATTTGCTGACTTAGGCATCGGAGAGGTATCCGGTACACACCAACCTGCTAGCTCACGTTTGTATTTTCAGGAAGCAAAGCGACAACGTTTGGAGGAGTGCAAACTGGATCAACAGGATGATATGGGAAGATTATTTCATGCTCGTACAATTGGTGTCGTCTGTGAAAAGAACAAAGAACAAGACCTTTTGATGACGTTTTCCTCATTAGTTGAAATCAATGGCACACAATGAAGATTTGCCGCAATCTATTATTGATGGGCAAACCCTGCAGGAGGGACGGGAGGCGCAAAGGTTTACCTTCTATCCCATTCATGGCAAAATTAGACCCCTAGCGACGGAACTCCCGGAGAGACACATGAGAGAGACGGGGCACCAGCCCTCGTCGTTCTCAAAGTCCTGAAAGGCAAAGGCGGAGGTTGGATCCTCAGGTTCTGGAGGATCGTGTGAGGACGCAAGACGAATTAATAAGGAGGATGGCGGTAGACCTGGAGACCATGAAGCACCAGATAAAAGGAAAGGGGGTGGCGACGGAATAGGGGCACAAAGGCAACACGCTCTCTTACCACACAGAAGATCGTGACAGATAAGTCACACCGTCACAAGTTGAAAGTAGGAGCCGTAGAATAGGCGACACTCAATCAAGGACTTCTAGGACTCGTTACTCCGAGTGTAAGAGAACGAGGACTGAAAGGTCGCATATGGAAAGACGCAGCTATCGGCCCGCGCACACACACCAAACGACATCTAGGCACACGAAGTTGCCTAGGTCAGCAGACCTACGAATAGTACTAGCGGAGAGGGCCCGATGGAAGGAGGACACCAGGGCTCACGACCCTCGTAGAGTTTCAGCCTTACAGCGATTGGCCCTTAGGACACATGGGAGTGTCGAGGTAGGGATGCTAATACCGCGCCTTGCATACGAACTAGCAAATAAAATGTTAGCAAGGTTACAGAGCTCGCCGTTCATTCCAGCAATTAAGAATGCACCGCTATCCTCAGGCTTCCACCAGCCCAAATTCACTACTTATAAGGGAAAGTTAGACCCCTACATGCACTTAAGCCACTTTGGCCAGGTTATGGCAGTATACCAGCGAAACGAGGCTCTAATGTGTCTCATATTTCCTTTCAGCCTTGGTGACCTGGGTCTAACATGATTCGAAAGGCTGCCAGAAGGCAGCATAGCCTCATGGGCGCAGTTGGCAAAGACATTTGTGACTAGATTCAGAACGAATACCAAGACACCAGTGAAGATTGACCAGTTACTCTCCATTGACATGGGCGAGAAGGAAACATTGAGGTCTTACAACAGTCGATATTAGGACATTTTCAACCAGATTGGGGATTGCCCTACAAACCTCGCCATCGCATAGTACAAACGGGGTTTACCAGTCGGTAAACAAGTTGAGGGATTCAATGACGATGATGCCACCCCTCACGATGGAGGCCCTAATGGAGAGAGTGCATCAACATATCCGAGTGGAAGAAGATAGCGCCCGCGCTAAAGCAAAATCCGATACAACAGCGATGCCGGATAAAAAGACTACAGCAAAAGTCAAAACGGTAGAATAACCAAGCTAGAATGGGCGAGGCAAACGAGCCAACAGAGAGGACCCCCAAGCAAGGAAATTGAGAGTCCGTACTGCCATTATCATAGTATTCAACAAACCTCTCTACCGGATTCTTTGCGAGATACGCGATAAACCCTTCGTTCGGTGACCAGCCAAGTTGGAAGAAACACAAAGAGGTTACGATGAGAGGTACCGTTTCACTTTCCATGATGAAAAGGGACATCGAATTGAAAATTGTACACCATTAAGGCAACATCTGCAGGAGTTGGTGGCCGTTGGTCACCTGGACCAGTATATAGAAGGGGGAACACAGCTAGGCCCCCAAGACCACAGCAAGCCGAGCGGGATACCGAACGACGGCCCACCTCAAGGCATAATCAACGTTATACATGGAATCGTCGAACCTGAGCGGGTATATGAGCTTAGAGGGATGATCAAAAAGGCTGAGCACTTGATGGAGGTGCTAAGTGCACAACCCACCGTCAAGAGGGACAAAACGGAGGCAACGAACGTCATCTCTTCCCTGACAGGGATCTAACAATGTTACATTTCTCTCACAATGATACGCTGGTGGTCACTTTGCGCGTCAAGAATTTCGACATCAAGCGAATTCTGATTGACCAAGGAAGCTCGTGTAAGATAATATACTACGAGACCTTCAAGCGACTAAAATTAGAGGACAAAGACTTGGCACCGGCAACATCTCCCCTCGTCGGTTTCAACTCAATGCCAGAATGGCCAATTGGCAAGATAATTTTGTCAGTCAAAGCAAGAACAATGACGAAACAAATGGAATTTTGGGTTTTGAAGGTCCCTTCCACCTACAACATAATCTTGGGAAGAGCATGGTTGCACGCCATACGATTGGTGGGTGTCAACCATTCTTCTAGGCACTGAAGACCAAATTTGAGTGGGATGATGAGTGTGACTATGCCCTAGAAAGCTTGAAAGTCTACATGACCTCTCCTCTGCTGCTAGTAACCCCGGTACCAGGAGAGAGCTCTTTTTGTACTTAGCAGTTTCACAACATGCAGTCAGCGCAGTGTTGGTCAGAGCGGAGGGAACACAACACCTGCCTATCTTTTATGTTAACAAGACCTTGTTGGGCGCAGAAACAAGGTACCTACCATTGGAAAAGCTTGCTTTAGCCTTGATGACGGCTTGAAGAAAGTTGTCACACTATTTTCATGCCCACGTCGTGATTGTCCTAACAACTTTCCCCCTTAAAAGCCTTGTTTGAAAGGGCGGATTTTTTTGGACGAATCCTGAAATAGGCAATGGAGTTGGGACAATTCGATATCAAGTTCCAACCAAAAACTACAATAAAAGCCCAAGCTTTGGCAAACTTTGTGGCTGAGTTCACGCCAGGAAGTCATCATGTCTGCCCAATCGATTTAACTAAGGCAACCGAAAGAATGGGAAAAAGTGCCACGGGAACTGAGCAGCCCCCAAGGCAGGACGCCCAACTGCATAACGAGCCATACATGCTAGAAGACAGGGAAGGAAGAACAAATCATACTATCCTCAGCAAGGACTCACCAAAAAATAAAGACTTGAGGCAGTCAGACAGTGAAGATCAAACCCCGACAGCAGATGTCGACCTGGAAGAAAACATCAGCAACACCCCTAATCCCAAGACATCATCCGATCCCTTTACTTGCTGGAAGTTATTCGTCGGGGAGATGTGGAAACTCTTCGTGGATGAAATATCCAACAGGCGTGGTGCAGGACTTAGCATAGTCCTCATCCACCGGATAGCCTAACAATTGAACAAACAGTCAACCTTGGCTTTCTAGCATCCAATAACAAGGCAGAGTATGAAGCACTGCTAGCAGGTCTAAAAGCAGCACTCCACATAAAGGCCACCGAGCTGATGGTGTATAGTGACTCCCAGCTGGTAGTCAACCAGATTTCAAGCAACTATGAAACAAAAGATGATAGGATGGCTAAGTACCAAGAGTTAGTCAGAAATGAGTTCATGAAGTTCGAAGTAGTCTGGATAAAACAAATCGACCGAGAGGAAAATAGTAGAGTAGATGAGCTGGCCGATTTTGCATCAGTGGCAGATACATCTATCCCATATCCATTACTGATCGACTTCCTACCCAGACCAAGCATTGAAGAACCCGAAGCAGCCGAGGCATGTTGTGCCGAACTAAGCCCTTCCAAGATGGACCCCATCATAGTATTTTTAAAAGATGAGATCTTGCCCGAAGAAAAGATAGAAGCCAACAAAATTAGAGCAAAATCACAGCGATTTTGATTCTCCCCATCACTAGCATTGTATAAAAAATCCTTCACGGGACCTTACTTGAAATGTGTCCATCCCAGTAAGATTGAGGCATTTTTGTTCGAAATACATAAAGGCGTCTACGGAAGCCACCAAGGGAAAAAATCATTGGCCTACATAGCAATTTCACAAGGATATTAGTTGCCATACATGCAAGAAGATTCAGAGAAATATGTCAAGAAGTGCGAGAAATATCAAAAGTTCACACACCAAATACATCAACCAGCCAAAGAGCTTCTACCATTGACCAGCCCATGGCCCTTTGTAATGTGGGGCTTGGACATAGTAGGACCACTCCCAACTGCGCCCGGTAACAGAACAGACTATTTCACAAAGTGGGTAGAGGCGGAAGCACTCGCATCTATAAAAAAGAAAGACGTGAAGAAATTCATTTAGCAGAACATCATAACTCGATTCAGCATACCCAAGGCCCTAATATCCGACAACGGCACTCAGTTTATGGCAAAATCTTCAGCAACTTTTGTGAGGAATACAAAATAGAGTTCTATAACTCTATACCGGCGTACCCTCAAGCTAATGGCCAGGCAGAGGCTTTTAACAAAGTAGTCTTAAACAGTCTAAAGAAGAGGTTCGAAAAAGCAAAAGGCAAGTGGGCTGAGGAGCTCTCTCATGTTTTATGGGCTTACCGTATCACACCTGGCATGCAGGCGATCATCCCACTGGAAGTAGGCCTCCCCACTATCAGGTGCGAAAATTTTGATCCAAACCTGAATGATGAGGCCATAACCTTAGAACTCGACCTCATAGAAGAAAGAAGAGAAAGGGCATTGGTACACATCGCCTCATATCAACAAGAGTTGTCCAGGAAATACAACAAAACAGTGCACCCGAGGCCATTCAAGATTGGAGATTGGGTACTGCGCAAAGTAATGAGCAACACTTTGGTACCTGGAGACAGTAAGTTAGGACCTAACTGGGAAGGACCATATAAAGTAATTGGTTTAGCGGGAAAATGGGCATATCACTTGGAAGATATGGACAACAAAGCTATTCCCAGGCTATGGAACACGACCAATCTCAAACTATTTTGTTTTTAGCTTTTCCTTAAAGTACTTGTAATTTTTTTTTTTTCAAATAAAGCAAGTAGTTTTTTCCAGCACAATTCTTTCTACTATAAAAGTTGTTCTTAGTTATTGCCAGCTAGGGCAATCAACAAAGTTAGCAGGTATGACCAACACTTTTTCTTCATCAGCCGAGATAAGGATTTAGGTTGAAGAAGGTTGGCAGGTTTGACCAAACATTCAGTTCTCTTCTTCAGCCAAGATAAGGATCTAGGCTGAAGAAAGTTGACTGGTATGGCCAACACTTTTTTCTTCTTCAGCCGAGATAAGGATCTGGGCTAAAGAAGGTTGGCAGGTATGACCAACACTTTTTTCTCCCTCAACCGAGATAAGAATCTAAGCTGAAAAAGATTGGCAGGTATGACCAAACACTTTTTTCTTCAGCTGAGATAAGGATCTGGGCTGAAGAAGGTTGGCAGGTATGACCAACACTTTTTTCTTCGTCAGCTGAGATAAGGATCTGGGCTAAAGAAGGTTGGCAGGTATGACCAACACTTTTTTCTCCCTCAGGCGAGATAAAGATCTAAGCTGAAGAAAGTTGGCAAGTATGACCAAACACTTTTTTCTTCTTCAGCCAAGATAAGGATCTAGGCTGAAGAAGGTTAGCAAGTATGACCAACACTTTTTTCTTCTTCAACCGAGATAAGGATCTAGGATGAAGAAGGTTGACAGGTTTAAATAAACATTTTTTCTTGTTCAGCCGAGATAAGGATCTAGGCTGAAGAAGGTTGGTAGGTATGACCAACACTTTTTTTTTCTTCAGCCGAGATAAGGATCTAGGATGAAGAAGGTTGGCAGGTTTAAATAAGCATTTTTTCTTCTTCAGCCGAGATAAGGATCTAGGATGAAAAATGTGGGCAGGTTTAACCGACCAAATTTTTCGAACTCTTGGGCCAAGATGACTATCTCGGCCATAGAAGGTTGACAGGGTTAGGTAAGGCCAAGCTAATTAGTTTAGCTTGGTATAGTGCAAAACATTAACCGAGCAAAGAAATCAAATTTTTTCCATTAATTGGAAGATAGTTACAAAAGGTGGGATGTGAACCGAACAAAAGGATGTAAAAGGGAAAATTTCTTTCATTTCATTGGGAAGTAAATACAAGAGGAGGGGCTTGCAGCCCGGCTACATTTTTCATTAAAGAAAAAAACAGAAACAAGAAATCAGGTAAAGAAGTCATCTAGCTTGGCATCAAAATCAACCCTGACTTCGCCCATTTCACCATCGCGTGTTTGATCGGTCAAGACTACTTCGTCAAGATTCGCCACGGCTTGGTTAGGAATTTTAGACCGGGTAGGCGTCGAAGACTGGCAACCGGCGTCAGTGTTGGCAGGTGGAACATGGGATGGGTCTGGGACCTCTTCCTCCTCCTTAGCTTCCAGTTAAAGGAATTTTTGCTAGATGGCATGCGCATAGTCTATCATGTAGACCGGAATAAAATGTACAGGAGGATTGAGAAACATTTCAGAATCGTGCGATTGACCGAGCCTTTCAGCTGTACCCTTCCAGCCGCCCTTGAAAAAAATGTCTTTTGCAGTCTCATACTGCTGGACATAAGTTTCTTCGCCTTCTTTGTAACCCCGGTCCTCCGCACCTTCCATCTCTTTTTGCAGTGCCTTTATTTCAACGTCTTTCTCCTTCTCTAGCTTAGCAAGCTCGCGCAGGTACCTATCATTTTTCTGAGCTAGGGCATTTTGTTTGTCACCCTCAGCCGTGTAAATTTGCTCAGTGAGTTTTTCATTCAAAGCGCTTAGTTTGGCTTCTTTTGTCTTGACCTCAGCAACAACCGGCTTGGCCGTCTTTCGCAGTTCGATCACACACTGGTGGGTAGCATTATTTTTCTAGATGGCCTGCAAAATGTACAAAAGGTTAAGTTTCAAAACCGCGCAAAGATATGACTAAAAATAGTAGTTTTTCTGAGAAGACCAGAATTTACCAGAACCATCGACTTCGTGGCAGACCGAATCACCTTCAGCTCGGTCAAACTTTCATGCCTTTCCATATCAACTAGAAAGCACAGACTTTTGGATAGGTTGAAGGCGAGCTGGTGATCTTTTTCAACCGTAACAAAGTCAGCCGCGGTAACTGCATGGCCTTTGAAAGTTACGGCTAGCGCCACACTCTGAAAACGAACTAGCATGGCCGATGGTGTCAACCCCTTGCTTCGATTGGGTTATGGTTGGCTCAGTTTCTGATGGTTCGGTGTCCTCTTCATCTATCAGTCGTTGCGGTTTAGAGGCCAAGGTGCGCAGCCTCTTGCTGGGCCAAGATGAGGTAGCTCGGGAGAAGGGCAATGCAACGACCGTTCCAAGGGTTTGAACAGGTTGTGGTCTGCTCGGTCTGGACCCCGGTGTTCACTTGGGATGCCTGCTCTGTGATCGAAGCCCAAACGACTCTCTTCTTGACCATCTCTTGCTCTTTGGTCAAAGGGGTAATGTTGATTTGGGGCAAGGTGGGGTCCGGTTCGGGTGATGATTCAAGAAGAAAATCAGTGACCCTTGTTTTTCTCTTTCCACTATACCGGTAGGTTGGCTTTAAGTTTAGGAGCTCGGCCTAATCTCGGTGTCGGTATCGGAGGGCGGCGCGAAGGGCATCTTGATTGGCGTAGGCGTAATGTGTTTTCAAGTTGGTTTAAATTTGCAAAACAGAAAGGCAAGAAACGTAGTGGGTTAGCACGGTGACTAATTGAAAACAACAAAGAGAAATTGAACCGAAGTGCTCTTACCAGCGGTCTCTTTATCCCAGTTTATGTTATAACCCGGTATCTAGGCTTCTTGGTTTTCAAAATTACCAGAAACCCAGAAGAAATCGTCGTCGTTCAAGTCTTTGTTCGGTGTGTTTTTTATTATTTTTTCTCGGCCTCTCCTTACTCTGAGATAGTACACCTAACCGTCGTCATTTTGGCCGAGCGAATATTGATGAAATAGCTCGGCTAATCCGAGGTTGAGGCTGAGCCGGCAGTTTAGCTTGGTGATACCATTTATTATCCTATAAGTATTTGTGGAGAATTGGGTTGGGCACAATCTTGTTTGCCTAAGGAATTCACATATGAGTGGTTGAACAGGAAACCGAAGGTCGACTTCTATGATCGATATCACAGTAAAAAGAACAAAGCCCGGTTTGCCCCAGGGTGTGGTTTCTAGTTCGGCTGGGGAGAGGTGGACGTCGTCAAGAATTTGGTAGTCCCTTCGAAATTCAGTTATGGCCCCAGGGAAGTCCACTAGAAATCGATATTTACCTATTTTAACTTAAAAATTGTTAACGTGTTCACAGTGGCCTAGCTCGGCCCGGCTGAGGCTTTGGTTGGCTCGGTTGAGCAAAGCCGTCTAGGGGCAGGGTGCCAAGATGTGCCTGGCCAATCTAGTCAAGTCTGCAAAATGAAAATAAAAAGTGTTATGCCCAGACAATTGGACCGGGCTAAGTAAATAGTCAATTTAAAGAAAAATAGAAAAAGTTTAGCTCGGCTAGATCTGGGCTACAGACAGTTTTCAGTTCGATCGTGAAGAAGGGCCAACTCAAGGTATCTAGCACGGTTGGTGGTTAGGACGCAAGGTTATAACCCATTTCTAGTTCGGTCGTGTGCAAACTTAAAAGTCGCAAACAAGCTCCTAGTCCGATTACAGCATGGTTTTGGATCAAGTATCATATTTTTCGAAAAAACAATAGGTATGCCTTTGAGCTTGAGTGTAAGGTTTTGGGTTTGTGGTATTTTCTCAACACTCTAGTGCATATAAACGTGCATATATATAGATTTAAGTGGTGAAAGTACATAAATAAATAAAACAACAACCTCAGAGAGAAGCATTAGCAACTTACGAGTGCGAAGACGTGAAAACAAAGTCCAAACAGTGAGAAGACCAACAAAACGTACACAGTCGTTACTTGATCAGGGGTTGAAGCTCAGGAGGTGAGGATATGGAGCCCAAAAATGTAGAAATGCTCTGAAGAACGAAGATGAACAAATAAAATAGTGACTGATTCGAAATAAAGGGGGCGTATTTATGTGAGAGACAAAACGGCGAGCTTTTTCAAAAATTTTGAGTAATGTGAAATGGATGGCATGGTACAAGTCAACTATCGGTGTGTGACACATGTCCAGTTAGGGACGTGGTGATAGGCTTTTTTGAAACGTCAGGTCGTGCGACTAACGCAAGATCAGAAGCCGAAACAGACTCCATTCTGGCTGAAATCGTTAGCTCAGCTAGAAGTTCATAATCCTAAACATGCTGTGCAGATGGAATTAAGGGGCAATTGAGAGGATAATTTATAAAAAAAAATTGGACCGAGCTACGATCCATTAATCGCTGTTTTGGGGCGGACTAAAGGCGGGGGTATGGGCTTTGGGTAACTCGGTCCCAGGTCGTTTGGGTACCAAACTGGACAGAGACTTCATGAGGGGTTTGACCGAGCTACCTAAAGCTAGGCCTGGTGGTTAGCCGAGGTGTTAGTAAAAAGAAAGGCCGAGCTAGGTGTAGCTCGGTCGAATGTCATCTACAACATTGCTTGGTTGAGAGCAAAATAGAAATAAGCTAGCTTGATTAAACCGTACCAACTTGGACAAGGAGAAAACTATCTCACTTGGTTGGTAGTAAGTGGAATGTTATCAAAATAGACACTCTTCACTGGGAGTGTGATTCCCAGGAGGACTTTTATAAGGAGAGTTAGAATCCTACTAGGATTGTACTAGGCAAAATCTATAAAAACTCATAACAGGACCTAGGTACAGGTATCATAACTTTTACTCTCAAAAACACAGAACTTTTTGTCTATTGTCTATTTGCTGACTTAGGTATCGGAGAGGTATTCAGCACACACCCGCCGGCTAGCTCACGTTTGTGTTTTCAGGAAGTAAAGCGATGACGTTTGGAGGAGTACAAACTGGATCAACAGAATTATACGGGAAGATTATTTCGTGCTTGTACAGTAGGTATTTTTAGATTTCTAGATATTTGTATGACAAAGAAAGTACATACTTTTATACCAAAGAGCATAGATATTTTTAAAATTTTTGTTTTACTTACTTTTTTTTTTTCTTCGTAGTTACATTTTGTTTAGTTTATGAATTTAAATAAATATTTTAAAAAAAAAGTTAGATAAAAATATGAATCAAATATAACTATATTTTACACACTTTTTCTCCTTTCATTTTTAAATATTTTCTCAAATTTATTAACCAAATACAACCCAGTGCTTATTTGGGATATTATATAAAAGATAGAAAACTAAAAAGTTACTAAAAAAGTTAAAAAATTATCACTATTCACAAAAATCAAGGGAGGGAGCATTCACAACACGAGGCAGAGAGAAAAAGATTAAATGTCCCTTCTTTGTATTGAAAAAAAAAAGGACAAGTCAAATTTGTATTAAAGTGATGGTACAAGCTGAAAAGAGAGGAAATAT
Source organism: Camellia sinensis (assembly GCF_004153795.1). Classification (NCBI taxonomy): domain Eukaryota; kingdom Viridiplantae; phylum Streptophyta; class Magnoliopsida; order Ericales; family Theaceae; genus Camellia; species Camellia sinensis. The sequence continues at coordinate 119,216 of NW_021026656.1, forward strand.
GTTCAAAATATATATTTAGATTAGTAGATATTTTTATGCCAAAGAGTGTAGATATTTTTATGCCAAAAAGAGCAGATATTTTTTTTAATTTTTATTTTACTTACTTTTTTTTTCTTCGTAGTTACATTGTGTTTAGTTTATGAATTTAAGTAGATTTTTTTTTTTTTAAAAAAAAAAGTTAGATAAAATATGAATCAAATATAAATATATTTTACACACTTTTACTCTTTTCATTTTTAAATATTTTCTCCAATTTGTTAACCAAATACAACCTAGCGCTTGTTTGAGATATTCTATAAAAAACAAAAAAGTCAAAAATTACTTAAAAAATCAAAAAAAAACTATCACTATTCACAAAAACCAAGAGCGGGAGCATGCACAACATGAGGCAGAGAAAAAAAGACCGAACTTTTTTTGTGTTGATAAAAAAAAAGTACAAGCCAAATTTATATTGAAATGATGGTGCAAGCTGAAAACAAGAAACATGTTCAAAAAAAAAAAAAAATTAGATAGATATATCTTTTGAAGTATGCTGCCCACCACACAACTTCAAAGCAATCTGTATTGGCTTCGTTCAATCATCACTGTCAATACGCATAGGGGCATAGCGGTGAAAAGGTAATTTTGTTATTTTATATAATATTTTTATACACATTTTTGTGTAAAAAATTAAAAAGTTATCCCAAATAATCATATTTTTTCCTCTATTTTTTTATTCAAAAAGTCAAAAAATACACTTATATAGTTCATTCCAAACAACCCGCATGTTATATTTTTTTTTCACTTTTACTTTTACATAAATTATTTTTTTTTAATATTTCTTTGGTCTGCTTTTTTCTTCTTTCTGTTTTTCTTTTTTTTCATTGTCACCTTTTTTCCTCTACTATTTTTCTTTTTCCTGTTTTATGTCAACTTTATTTTCTTTTTTCTTTTTTTTCATTGTCAACTTTTTTCCTCTACTTTTTTTTTTCTTTTTTCCTGTTTTATGTCAACTTTATTTTCTTTTTTCTTTTCATGAATATTTTTGTCTATAAATTTATTTTATTTTATTTTTTTGTTTCAATAATTGGAATTCGTGATTATGACATTAGAGGGTTGTTTAGGATATTATAAATAAGTGTACTTTTTGACTTTTTAGACTAAAAAGTAGAGAAAAAAAATGTAGTTGTTTGGGATAATTTTTTGACATTTTACAAAAAAATGTATATAAAAATATTGTATAAAATAGTAAAATTACCATTTTACCTCTACTATAATGAATTGCCTACTAACTCGGACTATCCAGGAAGTCAGACGGTGGGTAGGAAACAAGTATAGGAGCAGATTGCCTACAGTCTCAGATCAGACTAGACAGTGCCGTTCAGCTCGTGAGGGCCACCACGGGTCTCGTTTTGATAATCGGAACTGTTCAATATGTAAAACTCGTCAAGTGTTATATACCTGGAAAAAATCATATTGGTCGGATATCGATAACTATCTAATCAGATTAGTTTTTTGTCAACCGTTAATTTCTTTACCATCTTTTTTTTTTTTACAAAACTGATTAGATCATATAGTTATCGATATCCAATCAACGTGATTTTTTACAAGAATATAGTACTCGACGAGTTCTACACATTGACGGTTTAGATTATTAAAACGGGACCCATGATAGGCCCACAGGCCGAATAGCACCCTCTTGTGCAAATTTTTTTTGTACACCTGTGTGGCCATTACTTACCATCACTTCAATACTGACAGTGGCTTGTACTTGGTCTGTGTAAAGGGATTTTTTTGTATATTTTTTTTTGGTGAATAGTGATAACTTTTTACTTTTTTAGTAACTTTTTTGTATTTTTTAGTGTATGCCAAACCAGGCCTAGATTTTCAAAATGTATTACCCAATATATTTATATTGATAAATATTACGATATCATAATTGTTATGTATTTTGTGATTGACAATTTTATTGGACAAAACTTCATTCAATTGTTATTGTATTCGCTCTTTTGTTTTTGTGAGAATGAGAGTGTTTAGATACGAATTCAATCCAATTCATAGTTGTGCTTGAGCAAAGCAATTTGTGCTGAAATAAATGTGCGCTCGAGCACATAAAATTGCACTTGCGGGGAGACATGTGCGCTTGAAAGTAGAAAATTGCGCTCGAACGGTCTAAACATATTTACAACTTCTCAAAACCTCCAAAAAAAAAAATATTGGAACATCAAAAAGTTCACTTGAGCGACCAAATGTGCGCTCGAGCAGTCTAAGGTGGTTTGAATCACTTAAATGTGCATTTTTGGATTAGATTTCAGCGAAACTCTCAAATATTGATTCCTGGAATGTGAAAAATAAAGAGACAGTTCTCGAGTATGATTCATGTGTGTACCTTGATGGATTGAGAGTGATCTATATAAATCAACAAGTTTGTATTGAAGATCATTAAGAGATTTTTCACTCAAATACACTTTTCTATAGAGATGTTCATCGGTGGATTCCAAAGAACTTGAGCTTTGAAACTTTGTAGGATTCCGAAGTAACTCTTCGTCATGGATTCAACTTTGGCATTGTGGATTCAATATTGGGTAAAACAATTTTAAGATGAAGACAGTGTTGGAAGAGGCATAACAAGTTCGGTTCAAATAGGGCATGAATTTGCTACGTTATTTAGAATTCTCTTGTATAATTTCATTGTTTTCTTAGTGAATTGTTTTTTAATTTTATCCTGTGATTTTTTATTATAATTGGAGGGGTCCGATTGTAGTTTTTTCACATAAAATCATTTTGTTCTTTATTGTTGCTTGATAGTAGATCCAATTCAATTCTCTTTTGAATTAGATTAGATCTATGATTGCTTGTTTGAAATTGTTGTTCATTATTGAAATTGAATCTTAATTACAAATCACAATCTTTGAGGATTTTAGATTTTTCAGTAATTTAAAAAAGTCAAGATATCCAGCATAATAAGATATCAAATCGAGCATTCAATTTGCTCAAATAATGACCTTGTTGTAAAAAATGTGCCTAAATTTTGAATACAATGAAGTGAAACAGTTAGAATTTATTCAAGCCAATATGATAAGAATCATCTTCACTAAATAGTTGGAATGAAGATATTTATTATATAATTAATGGTTGTAAATAAATATATGAACAAATATCCATTATTCAACACCCCCTACCGCCAAAAAAAAAAAAAAAAAAAAAAAAAAAAAAAAAGATATCCATTGCAAATTCAAAATTAGTGGTTGAAAATTTTAAAATTTAAATTAATATAATAATTGAAATAGTTAATTTTAAATTTTAATTGCGTGTACCAATATCATGTATTAAAAAAGTAGATCTAATGAAGAAAATCTTAATCAAACTTTAACAGTGAAGTATTAAACTATATATCATTCCCATTCTTAATAACAATGATATATATTTTGAAAAATTATCAGAATAGTACATCTATGACCCAAAACTATTCCAAATAATTTTTGAGTTTAAACTTTTAAGATCCTTAACAATTTTCTACCCTTAAAACATATGCAACTCTGTTGTACAACTGCCACAACGGGCATTCTTCACTTTTTGAGGTACCACAAGATTCATGAGGAGCTCATTTCAAGCAACAATAATTCCATTTAGTAGAACTGTAAGAAAGTAATTATAAATTATAACTTAACAGATTATAACTTATAAGTGACCTGTCTGGTGTAACTGTGGGATTATAGATTTAAGTAGTAGAATAGTGTTTGATAATAAACTGTAAAATAACTTTTTGCTACATAATTATCACTTTTGCCCTTACGAACAAAAAATTTGCAATTTTATCATTTTCTTCTCTTTAAATTTTGAAAAAATTATTTCATTAATAGAAGTTAATTAATTGTACCTAATTTGTTACATTTCATTTACCTCAATTTTTTTTTTAATTTTTTTTTATAATAATATTGAGTTGACAAGGGAACATAAAGATGTCATTGCAATAAAAATATGAAACACTATCGTATGCACTTCCCATCCTGGTAAGCAAAATATGAAACACATATCAAAGTCACATGCGCCCATTATGTTTTGAGTTGCATATACCTTTCTACCAATTAAACGAGGTTGCTTATCTAGAGATAGCCGACCAACATTATTATATGTAACACCCAAGTTCCACTTATAATTATTTTTTTACCGTGAAATAAATATGATTATTGTTAAAACAGCAAGAAAAATGATCATTATGAAGATGATTATGAGGCAATTCAATCAGCATTTTTGTAAAATATATATAAATTAGAACCAACAAATGGAAGCCCAATGATCTGTCAAAAGAAGGAAAAGAAACACAATTGGATGAAGATGATTTCAGCTTGTGCAGAAGCCCTTCAAAACCTCACCAACTCAATCCACATATGCAATCTTCCATCTGTAACATATACACTAGTCGTAATGCTCATTGTCTCGAGCATTGGTGAGTTTCTAAGTAAAAATTTGATGAATTCCATCTCATGTGGCACAGAAGACATATCTGTCATGTTCACAGTTTCAAGCAGACTGAATGTGCAATCAGACGGGCATTTTTTCTCCCAAAAATCCAAATCAAGAGCTTTTGTTGCAGTTGATGTATTTGAAGAACCCTATATCAATCAATATAAGGAAATGAGCAAGTGAATGGCCATTGTAATCTGAAATATAAAATATTTAATGAGTTTAAGATTACTCACCGAAATTTGAAGTTGTTGTAAACAATGGGAGTTCACAATCAAATGAATAACCACCAGTATCTTCTTCATGTCCTCAAAACTCACTTGATACAATTCAATAACTTTTAAATGGTTATACGCAACTGGAAGTTTTCCTAGGTCATTACCTATACTCAAATATTTGACAAAAACAATAGCATAAGAAAGCACTTTGGCCACAAGTAAGCACTAGACTATGTTTTCCATAGAACCTAAATAAATAAAAAAATATATTTAGTAAAGTCTTACCATGGTGAAGTAAATATGTCCAATAAGTCTCTCAAGGCATGGTACAATGCCAAGAAACTTATCAAAGTTGTAACTTGAACTTTGTTCAAAATGCTCGGCAATATCATCAGTCATATGCATAGCAACAGATATAGCAAGCAAAAGGGCAACTTGATATGAGACTTTCAACAACATCGGGGGCAATTAAAACTTGTTGAAGATTGAGGTATTTTGAACATAAGAATCCTTTAAAAGTCAGAGTAGGGTTCAATTCACATCGAATTAGCTCCAAACGAGTCAATCCTTTAATGTTATGTTTGGTTGGGAGATTTGAAGAGGGATTTAAAAAGGAAAAGGGAAAAGGTGTGTGAAACTAGGCGAAATATAGACATGTTTTATTCACATTTCACCTACCTTTTCCATTTTCCTTTTCAAATCTCTCCTCAAATCCCCCAACCAAACACAACATAAAAGTAAGATAAGTCTCTCAAGATATGGTACACTGCCAAGAAACAAGTCAAGTGAGCTTTGCAAGTGTGCGCTAGACAAACTGAACTTGTGAATTGGTCCATCATGAAGAAACGTTAGCCCATTTACACCTCCATTTACTTGATAAACTACATGTTCTTACTACATCTCCTATCGGAAACTTTGTTAGGATGGTTTTATAATACTTCGAGGCAGATCACTAATCAAATCTTGCCCTAAACCATTATCCATGTGCAGTTTTCAATTGAATTACCTACAGGCAGAGAAGAAAACAATACATCAACAGTCTTTTGGATTTCACAACAATTAAATATGAACCAAACGCATGAAAATTTTCCTCTCGCACTCTGTTTAGTTGCAAAGAAAATTTAGGAAATAGGAGAAGGAAAAAAAATATCCTCATCAGCTGAATTGCCTACAAGCAAGAAAAAAACACATCAACACAGTCTTTCCTATTTCCCATTAATTAAATTTGAACCAAACCCATGAAAAATATCTCCGCACTCTGTTTGGTTGCAGAGAAAATTTAGGTAACAGAAAAAAAAAAAAAAAAAAAAAACTCATCGGGAACTTCCGACAACATAATACCTCAATTCTACTGAACAAAACACAAAAATTTCGATTAAAAACTACTGAAATTTTCATTCTTTAGGTGACACGAATAACGCAAAACAGTTGATTCAAAAGCTAATTTTTTTTTCTTTGCATCGATTTTTGTCAACAAACAAATGGTGGGTTGTCCTAAATTTTCCATTGCAATTTCACTGGCAGTGATCAACAAAATTTAACCCCAAATTCCAATGATTCGTAACATGTTTAATACTAAAATATCAAACCCATATCCAAAATCATCAAATCATACAGGCAACGAAATGCACAGACAAGAAGGATTAAAAAAAAAATCCAAACTTTGATGTTGAAAAAGAATAAAACAAGAGGTAAAAGAAGCGAGAAAACTAAGAAGTTCGAAATACCAGAGATTGAAAAGATGAAGAAAAGCTACTCCTTTCATTGATCTTCTTCTTCTGCTACTGTAGATTTCCACCTCTTCGGAGAGAGAGAGAGAAGGGGGGTTGGCTGGAAGGGCATATTCCCTAAATCAATGTGTATATCTAATATATATGTCTATGTATAACAAAACATAGAGTTTAGGGTTTCAAATCTTATTTTTTGGTGGAGATCAACGGAAAACAAGGACGATCACCGACGATCTTCAATGTGTGGAGCAGTTCTTCGTCGTTCGGCAGCGAGAGGAGAGGAGAAAAGGAGAGCATCGTTTGAGAGGAGAAGGGTTAGGTCTGAACTCAGAACTGTGTTTATATGTTGGCACTTTTGTAATTTCTTAAGTTTTTGGAGGGCATTTAAGTAATTTTGCCTCTCCAAGATCAGCTGCGCTTGGGAACTTCTATTTATACACACTAAACCCACTCTATACACACACTTAATGAAGAGGATGTGCAAAAAATATACTGAGAAAGATGTGCAAAAAGTGTATATTGTGTGTGCAAATAGAAGCTTCCGCTGTGCTTAAGCTAAATTTATAAGCACCCTTAGGCCATGTGTGGGAACATGTTAATTTAGTAACTTTTTGGCTATTTGGCTAAAATATGAGCTAAAAAAATTTAGTATGTTTAGGATGAATTTTTTATTTTTTACTAAAAGATGTGCAAAAAGTAGAGAGAAAAAAGAATTTTTGACTTTTTTGTATGAGTTGTTAATTTTTTAACTTTTTTAGTAACTTTTTAATTTTTTTGGCTAAAAGGGAGGGTAACTAAACGAGGCCTTAGAGCAATTTTCAGATTTAAGCCGAAAAAGGTTTAAATTAAGTTATAATCTGTGGTTTATAAGTTATACCAAACACACCAACATAGCTTAATTTAAGCCAAAAGGGAATTTAGGCCTTGTTTGGCAAGTGACTTTTAAAAAGTCAAAAAGTCACTAAAAAAATCAAAAAACCAACAATCCAGATTAAAAAGTCAAAAATTCTCTTTTCTCTCTACTTTTTGTACATCTTTTCGTAAAAAATTAAAAAGTCATCCTAAACATACTAATTTTTTTTAGATCATATTTTAGCCAAATAGCCAAAACGTTACTAAATTAACCTATTTCCAAACGAGGCCTTAAGCTGAAAATTTTTTTTACCAAACAGGCACAATATGGAACATCATTGAAACAAACTTTATTAATTAAGTTTGGTGTATTCGGCAAAGTTTATTTTTTGGCTTTTTAAGTTAAAATTCACAAAATGACAAAATAGACTAAAATAATTAACAAGACAAAATGTCACAACAAATTTATATTCATTTCACTTTTTCTCTCACAAACATCACATCCAATTATATAAAAAAAAATCTAATTATCTTTTCAAACACAAAAATTTTAACCTACTAAAATAATTTAAAACTAAAATAACTTAGCCTCCGTTTGGCAAGCAAAAAGTCAGGCTTCTTTGGCTAAAATAGTCACAAAAAACAAAATAGGCTATTTTAGCCACAAAAAACAAAACATCAAATCCAACCCATAATCATTACAATCCTCTCTCACAAAAAAAGTCAAAAAAGCCAAAAAGCCAAAAAGCCCTTCCCAAACCAGGCTAAAATAGCCCAGGCTAAAATAGCCAAAAAGTTAAAAAGCCAAAAAGCCAACCCACTTCCCAAACGGAGGCTTATTAAAATTGTAACTTTCCAAACACTCACTTTGTTACGTGCAGATGAGCTCATGTGCCACGTGTGGTTCCATTTCATGTATACTACCAACCTTTTAAATACACTTAATTTGGAATTGAACTATAACCATTTCTTCTCTCTCTCAACAAAAATGGTGGTGAGCTTGAGAGGTTCTTGCTTGGTTAAACCAGCAAAGCCAACACAAAATGGTTGTCTTACCTTGTCAGAATGGGATCAAATAGATGTCATAACTCATTTTCCCACTATCTACTTCTACAAACCTCCAAAAGAGTGGCTCACTCCAACTTACAAGATCATAAAAACACTAAGAGATTCATTGAGCTTGGCATTGGTGCATTTTTATCCATTAGCCGGTCGTTTGAGTTCCATAGGTGGAGGTCGTCTAGTGCTCGATTGCAATGCCATGGGTGTTCAGCTCATTGAAGCTGACTCCGAGTCCAAGGTAGATGATTTTGGCGACTTTTCTCCGTCCCCCGAGTTTGACTGTCTTATCCCTTGTGTTAACTACAAGAGCACCCCTATCCATGAATTGCCATTACTAATTGTGCAACTAACGAAGTTTAGTTGTGGGGGCATTAGCCTCGGCATGACAATATCACATGCGGTTGTTGATGGGCAAAGCGCTCTTCATTTCGTGTCCGAGTGGGCTAGGCTTGCTCGAGGCGAGCCCATATCTGCATCACCATTCCTTGATCGAAAGGTGTTGGAGGATCTGCGAGCTGTTGATCCAACACCAAAATTACATTTTGATCATGCCCAGTTCAATCAACCGCCAATTTTGATTGTAAAAACAAGCAGCGAAGAAGAGAGAAAGAAGAAAACCACGGCAGCGATGTTGAAACTGACAAAAACCCAAGTTGAGAAAATCAAGGATAAGGCTAATGAAGGGTGGAACTGGACTAGTAGTGGTACTATACTAGTACTATTTGTCATGCTTACACTCATTATGAGTCGATCACTGGACACATATGGAGATGCGCATGCAAGGCACGCGGGCACAAAAGTGAGCAACCGACATCATTAGGTGTGTGCGTTGATTCGCGCAGTCGTTGCAAGAAACCACCGTTGCCACAAAAGTACTTTGGCAATGCAACTGTAGATGTGGTTGTGTCCGAGTGGGCTAGGCTTGCTCGAGGCGAACCAATATCTGCATCACCATTCCTTGATCGAAAGGTGTTGGAGGATCTGCGAGCTGTTGATCCAACACCAAAATCACATTTTGATCATGCCCAGTTCAATCAACCGCCACTTTTGATTGGGAAAACAAGCAGCAAAGAAGAGAGAGAGAAGAAAACCACGACAGCGATGTTGAAACTGACAAAAACCCAAGTTGAGAGAATCAAGGATAAGGCTAATGAAGGGTGGAACTGGACTAGTACTATTTGTCGTGCTTACACTCGTTATGAGTCGATCACTGGACACATATGGAGATGCGCATGCAAGGCACGCGGGCACAAAAGTGAGCAACTGACATCATTAGTTGTGACTGTTGATTCACGCAGTCGTTGCAAGAAACCACCATTGCCACAAAAGTACTTTGGCAATGCAACTGTAGATGTGGTCGCGACTGCCTACTCGGGTGAGCTACTGTCAAGACCATTAGGTTATGCTTCAAGTAGAATAAGAGAAGCAATTGAGAAAGTGACTGATGAGTACCTCAACTCAGCCATTAATTTTCTCAAGAACCAAACAGACTTGTCAAAGTTTCAATATCTACATGCAGTAGACCAGGAGAGTAAGCCTTTCTTCTATGGAAACCCAAATCTTGGAGTGACAAGTTGGATGAGCTTGCCAATGTATGGGGTGGATTTTGGTTGGGGAAAGGAAATCTACATGGGTCCAGGAAATCATGATCTTGATGGTGACACTTTGTTACTACCAAGTCACAACGAGGATGGATCGTTGGTTGTTGCATTGTGTCTTCAAGTGGATCGCCTGGATGCTTTTAAGAAGTTCTTTTATGAAGACATTGTCTAGAAATTGATCAGCAGCAAAGAATAAGGGTTTAGAGATTACAAGAACAGTACTATTGATGTAATGTTGAGTATGCCAAAATGAATAAATAAAGATGCAAAGATCTAGTAAACAACCAATGCTTTTTAATAACACAAAAAAAAAAAAAAAAAAAAAAAAAAAAAATCAAAATCCAAAGTAGGGTTAAAAACCATCCGACTTAAATCAAGTAATAGGTTGTTCAAGTATAATATGATAACTAAATGAATTTAAAATTGTGTTTAAATTTTACTTGTTTACATAACGAGTTGATCTCGAATGAATTTTTAACGAACTGAATACGAGTCGACTTTGAGTGGCTTACTTTTTCATAATGCATATAAGTTTATCGAGACGAGTTGTTTAAGTCTTATTTGAAAACTTATTGATCTACAATTGTGTTAAAACTTGACTTGTGTACATAGTTAGTTGATCTCGAACAAACTTTTAACGAGTCAAGAAATCACTACATAACTAATAGAATATACAATGTAAAGATATTAAAATTCTGATTACATTTTCAAAATTGAGAGTTTGCAAATAAAAAAAATAAAAAAAATTGCAACCTTAATTAATAAGATTTTTTTCATTTTTTATTTTTTTGTTCTTGAAATTAATAAGATGAATTAAGATTTTTTTTCATTTTTTTTGAGTAAAAGTTTTGGAGTGTCACATTATACCTGCCACGTTATCTCATTTAGAAAAGTACACTAAGGAGTTTTTAATTTTTTTGAGGTATCACATCGTTGGAGTGTCACATTAATATTTGCCACATTAGAGTATTATATCATACCTGTCGCATTAATAAAATGGTATAATTGTCCATCAAAATACTACCAAAATCAAAAATAAGACCTCACGGAAAAAAAAAACTTTTCACTAATAAGACTTAACAGATCAATAGAAAAAACTTGAGACTAATTGAAGTAATTGTTTGTGAAATAAGATTTATTGATAAAAATTTACTAAATACCAAACATATAAAATAATAATAATAATACCAAAATTCAATACATTTTTTTGTATTTTTGTGTATTTATTAATTTTTTAAAATATTTTTTCACAAATATTTTACTATTTAGATAAATCTAAATAAAATGCATCTAAAAAAGTAAAAAAAAAATTCTTAAAATTTTAAAAATATTCACTAAATGAAAAAAAAAATACAGAAAACAAAAAACTTAATTTTCAAAAAATATAATTCAAAAAACTGAAACAAACACACTGCTTATTATTGACAGGGCTTTGTCTTACTTTATGCTTACTATTTGTGACGGCTTGCAAGTATTTGGAATTTGGGCTGTTTGAGGAATTTTTCTTATAAGCTAAAAGCTGATAATCGTAAAATAGATGTCAAAAACACCAATCTCATAGCTTCTATGGTTATCTAAACTATTTCTGCCAAATAAACTATAAACAGAAACTGTACCAAACAGTTTAACATAAACTTCCAAAATTTAAAAGAAAAAGAAGAAAAAGAAGAAGAAACTATAATCAGCTCATATAAGCTGCACTACACAGTCCAAAAAGGCAGCTTGAAATGGATTTCACATTTGCTTCAAGCAAAAAGTTAATCATAACGCTAGACTAGAGAGAAATCAGTCAGTTCAAAAAGGAAACCGGGTTGAACTTTTTTATTTTTTATTTTTTTTGGTGATCATACAAAATTATTTATAAATCATAAATTTGTAATGCATATGCAATCTAGATAAGCACCTTTGCAAGCAAGGTTCTGAAAAGCGGTTGCGGTCGCCGTAACGGTGGCGGTGGAGCGGTTGCGGTTGCGGGGTGTAAAGGCCGTAGTGTAACGGTTGCGGTAACCGGAACCGTGAATTTTTTTATTTTTCGCACAATTTGAAAAAAACTTACCGATACGCACATTTTTTTTCCATGATCATATTTATTGAGTTTTAAAATAAATATTGATTAATTTTTATAAATTTTTTAGTTTGATCCAATATATTTTATATTTTTAAATCATTACAAACTGAGTTTTTTACATTTTATTTTAATAATTAATGACTTTATATTATACAAAAAATCAATCACTAACTATTATATATAAGATAAACAATGACAAAAGTAAGAGAATAAATAAAAGTTTAAATATATATATATATATATATATTAATCAAGCCAAATAGATAATGACCACTCTTATTATTATTATTATTATTATTATTATTATTATTATTATTATTATTATTATTATTATTATTATTATTAGATTGATTGATTCCTCATCTCAATTTTATTTTTATTTTTTTACCATTAGTCTCAATTTTATTTGAAAAATTCTATTCATATATAAAATTCTTTAAAAACAATTCTACAAAAATGATATGGCAATGTCATTATTATAAATAAATATATCTTTAATAGTATTTTATTTTGAAGTGAATAGTCCATAATCAATCATCACTATATATGAAAATTATTTATAGAATTTTTTGTTTTCATTTTGTTATGCTTGGTTCGTAATAACTTGATATCACCTTTTAATAAAAAGATAATACATGTGTGATGAACCAAATTAAACATAATCTAATAAGTATCATGTATATATAAATAATTATGGGGGAATTACAAATCAGTAGTGTATCAAAAAAAATATTACAAAAAAGTAATAAACTTTATGAATATTAATAATTAAAATCATAATTTTTTCCACTATTTTAGAATATTTTTTTCAAAACACCTCCTAAATAATAATTTCTCCAATAATTATTTTGTGTTTATGTAGGATTTATTTATTCATATAATATTTAGTTATTGAGGGGTGATACCATGTGGTCGAAATGAATAAAATTATACGCACTAATTAGTATACCAATTAATATAGTAATGAATGATGTAATATAATTTTAGGGATTTTGAATCTTTGTAATTTGTATAATAGGTGGAGTCCATAATTTTGAAATAATAATGTCATAACATATCTTGATACACTAATTGATATACTAATTGGTACATATACCACTACTGTTTTGAAATTGTATCACCATTGTATTCTATTTTTACTCTTACGATAGAGGAGCCAAACAAATTATTGTTATTATTATTTTTTCTTTGTCGTTGTTTACTCTTTCATTACACAAAAAAGGGACTTCAGCGATATCTTAAAAAAGTCACTAAAACTATAACGCTGCTATAAGAAGAGATTAGGCTGACTTGCTTTCTATTTGTATGCTCTTGCAATTAATTATATGATTTTTCTTGTTTGTTGATCCCAAAAACAAAACAAAATAAGACAAAAAATATTGTTTCCCACATAACAATAATAATTTGTATGTCAAGAAGGATAAGAGAGATTTCCCAAAAAAAATAATACATCAAATATATATGTATATATATATCTCACAAAAGTTCATAACATTAAAGAAATGCATGTGTCTTACAAAGTGAGCGTAACAAACTCACAAGGAAATTGAAAAGCAGGGATTACAAACCAAGCATAACAAACTCCACACTTCTTTACTCTAACACATTGTGGGAATATATTTTCTGAGTATCAACACGTGGCATGGTGACGCCGACGTGTCAGCCGACGTGCCACGTATCGTGGTAGTTATGCCGAGGTTATCTTGG